>VMBQ01007788.1:0-31885 GCA_007657795.1 Dreissena rostriformis
ACATCCGGAAACCATCTGGTGGACGGACCGACATACCGACAGACAGACCGACATGTGCAGAGCAATATACCCCCTCTTCTTCGAAGGGGGGCATAATAAAATTGAGATAAAATAATAGTAAGACATTTTTTTTTTGAAATTGTTTTTTTTTAGCACATTTTGGGGAAAAAAGTCTACTTTTGGGGATGGGGAATATAGCGGATTTTCGGCAAAAAAATTGGGCCAAAAAAAATGTCTGCTCCATCTTTTTAACATTTTACTCATAAATTAAAAAGAGTGGCTTTACTGTTGGAAGCTATATAGTAGTGCGTTCAGTTAAAGAAAACGTTTGTCTAAGGTTTTTTTTGTTTGGTATTTATCCGATGAAAAGATTGCTGCTTACCATTAAATATGGTGGACTCTTAATAATCAATTGATGGCAATCTATTATTTTTGCTCAATGTTTTTACTTTCGCAATATGGTCAGCACTTTAACAGTCTTCCATTAAAGATACTTTACGTTGGTGGTTCAGGATTTTTTCTTATTCTTAGCAGGACAGTTACCATTGGGAAACTTGTATCACTTTCTGATTTATATCCAAGGTTATTTCTAGCCATACACATTTAAATTAGTACTTACTCAAGTTACTGATTTGTCAATCAGTTACTTACGTGAGTTCTTTTGAACTTAAAACTTAATTTTCTGGCCATTTAAATAATTTATTGATTTAAGTAGTACCTGAGCTGACAACGACCAATTGAGCCCAAGTAACACAAGATTTGAGCCATCACCAATTGTTGCACGATAAATGCAATACTTGCATAAAATCGCTCACAACTCATTTAAATTTAATTTGATACAAGCATTCAAACAAAATATTTATTAACTCCAGTAATTTCCATGAAGGCATGAACACAATGTCACAAGACGGTGTCAGTGTCACACAATGTCACAAGTATAGTGAAATAAGGTCACTTCCAACAGCCTTGCTGTTGGGCTAGCTCTTTAGCAACGTGGTTCAAGTGTCTTGACTACCACTCTGGTCTGGGGGTCGTGGGTTCAATGCCCGCTTGAGCTCCATATTTTTACTAAAATGGCGACGAGGCGAACAATTCTGAAAGTGGGTGTGAGCTGTTTAATGGTTTCCGAGTGGGCCATGCGGATGCAAGACATGTTGAAGCGGGCGTGTCTGGGCCTTGAAACATTAAAAGGGGAGGAGTGTAGTGAAATAAGGTCACTTCCAACATCCTTGCTGTTGGGCTAGGTCTTTCGCGATGCAGTGAAAGTGTCTGACTACCACTCTTATCGACGAACGACCATTTACGTGGTGGATACCAGAAAGTTTAAATTTTCATCAATATGCTTAAAATTGCAAAATAACATTACCAACTCATTAAGTTTTAGTTTAGAAGTCCATTTTTACCTCAAATATCGTGGAATTGAAGTTTAAAGGCATAATTTGTTTCAGTTAAACTTCTGCTTAAATCGCAATACAATCACTGACCTTTCGCCGTGTTATGAAATATTTAAATATCAATCAATCAGAAGACGGCATTACGGTGTAATAGGCTGCGTTTTTGATTAAAATCTACCTGCGGTTTACAACGGGCACAGCCAGGGTTTTCCACAGGCCATTTAACGGTCCCTTACCGGGGCGCTTGAATTTCGAAATCAGGGTCCGCGGGGCGCCTGAATTTTTCCGATCAGTGTATTTTGGCTGCTACTGCCATTCTTAAGATCAAAGCGATATCGACTTCGCCGAAAATTTTGAAAGCCGATTTACAATCCTCTGTCAACTACATGTATCGCTTTACCCATCTTAAGCCCGCCTAAAGGCGGAGCGTCGCTGTATTGGAAAATCAATATTAGCAAATGAGAGCGCACGCTTTGTATGAGCTACCGCACTTAAAGGCAGTCACTACCTGCAGCTTAATCATGCAGACGACTCGTGACGTACATGTAATTTCCACAGAAATCTCGGCCAGTAACTTAGAAGACTGACGATGGCAACCGGCGGTAATTCTCGTGGAAGTTGTGCATTGCATGCATAAAACTGTCAAAACATTTACTCGACTCGTTAAGCGTTTTTACAAATTATCGTTGAATTCATTACGCAATTGTTATTTTTTTTTTTTTTTAAATCACAAATGAGCATAATTAAATTTGTAATCCGTAACCCACTCCCGAATGTTAATGTCAACACGTTTGTAATCCGAAATACACTTCCGAAGGTACATGTTAACTCGACGTTAACACATTCTTGAATCAAATAGCAGTGATAATTTATTTCGTGTTGACACTATCGTAATGCCTTTGTCTAAAAAAGGGCGCGAAAATAATGCCGCATGTACAACGTCGCGTCATTTGCATAGAAAGCGTGGGTGTATTGAGCGTTGTATAAACAAGCACACATCACGTCAGGGGATTAACGCATGTTCAGTTGCAATATTTCATGAAATCTATCACTAATCACTTATGCCGAAATTTATTTGATACTTAAGAAAAATGGCAACGTGTGTGTTAAAGCAATTATTGAGAACTTTTATCGTAAATATTTACAAGAAAGTGCTTTTAAAAATGGAATAAACGGGATTATCGGGAAATGAATAGAAACTTGAAAAGAAGAATGTATGCAGTAATATAGTCGGATTGATACGGATGTATTGGGGAATCGTTCGAGTCGGGATTTTACTTTCTTTGCGGGCAAGTATTAAAACAATTAAAACAATTAAAGCATATATCTTTATAAATGACTTTATAGCTGGGTTTTTAAGGGTCATAGCGTTCCAAATGACGTCTTTTGAGCTGTTTTTCTAAGAGTTATAACGCACCACAGAACGTTAATTGACACGTTAAATTAAAAAAAAAAATCAACGTCGGGAGGGGACACCCCTCCCGAACCACCCCTTTTAGCCCCGGGGCGCCTGACAAAAATCCTGTGGAAAGCACTGGCAGCGATAGCAATGGAAAATGTGAATAGTGTGTTGATTTAAATTGCCTAGGCGTGCAAAATTGAAAGTGTCATGATATAATTCTTACGGAACATTATCGAGAAATGAATTATATACACAGGTATGTTAATATTATTGCAATCCGTTGATATTAACTGTCTGATATCGGGGCTTGAATGTTGCGCACAAAATCCTTGCGCAACAATATAGACAAAGAAGGAAAACTGTCCACCACAATTTTGGTCCCTCGCCCGTTGTACCCTCCAAATATTACCCATATAAAAAGTAGCTTAATATTTGAGAGCGTCAACAAGTTGGACTAGTCGTGGGTTCAATACCCCGCTTGAGGCTGAGCTCCGTATTTTCAGTTTACAAGTAACTAAACTATCGTTTATAATTTAATGGCAGTCAATAAGGCCTTACCAAAATAATT
This sequence comes from Dreissena rostriformis, assembly GCA_007657795.1. NCBI lineage: Eukaryota > Metazoa > Mollusca > Bivalvia > Myida > Dreissenidae > Dreissena > Dreissena rostriformis. Next base: position 3,365 of record VMBQ01007788.1, read on the forward strand.
CTTAATTTCATTCTCCTTCATACAGCCTGGTGCATGATCAGCTAAGACTTGAGAAAGACCTTTGATTCCCATGACTTTATGAGTGTTTGTGAAATTAATTCTGACAACAACAGTTCCCGCCAAATCAACATTCGGATGAATTCGGATTGTATCTTGATGATATATTCGAATTTGGAGTTTAGCGTGAGAAATATATTAACAATTATTAAATTGTTTCAATCATGTTCATTAAACATGAAATAATCAAATTCATAAAAAATGTACTATTTTGAAACCAATATTTGAAGAATTATATAATTCGAAGCTTTTAACATAAAGCCATTTTCAAATATGTCAGCCTACATGAAATTAGGCCTGATTGGCACAATTCAAGAAGATGATGATGTTAATGTCGAATCTGAAAGCTCAGAAAGCGACGAAGAAGTAAACTAACTATTAATACTTCAATATTTCATTTAGAGTTTGCTTCGGTTCAAATCCTTTATCGGAGTTATAGCAATGTTGTTGTCAGCCATGTCAACAACTTCAACAACATGCTTTTGCCGTTTTGGTCTATATATGCTGTCTTGAAGTTGCACCTTAAACTAAGTAGTAAACTGGTCAATTTTTGGTTATTGTTTTTGTCAACCATAGAATTGCATATGTTGTGCTGAATATTCAACAATATTTAATGGATTATGTTTTAGCAATTGTTTTCCATGTTTTCCGTCTTTATAAACCACCATTTAAAGGGACTTTTCCAGTTAAGGAAAAATAACAAAATTCTCAATTGCCATCTGAAAAATTCCCAAATGGAAGGAATGTTTCATCAATTTCATTCCAAAAAGAGCATTATCTGCCACTGAACAAATGAAATGAGCGCTGAAACTGAACATTTTAATCAATTAAAGGGTGACTCTCACTATTTTTTGCCTTGGCGTGGAACCGGTACTTTACCCATGGTGAACAAAAATCGCTTTATGTTAAGTGTATGTTTGAAAATATGGTGTGGTTCACACAGGCATGTCAAGGGACCTTTTTGGTTGACCGAAAATACATTTATTTATAAACAAGGGTTCTGACTTCATTGAGGGCTTTAGCACTATTTGCCTAAAATACACAGCTTTTTATGCCCCTGAAGGTGGGCATATAGTGATCGCACTGTCCGTCTGTCTGTCCGTCTGAATTTCCCTCACACTTTTCGTTTAGGTTTCGAAAAATGTGGAAAAACACTTTGCGTTTAGGTTTAGAAAAATGTGGAAAAAAGGGGCATATGTCATCCTATGGTGACAAGCCTTGTTTTATTGGTGGCATCATGGCCTTAATATTCCACTTTACCAAATTGAAAACACGAAACTACCAGGGGTGGCGAAATCAAATGTCCGAGTTGCCCTAGTCGTACATTTGCTTGTCTGGGCAACTGATTTTTTTCAATTTAGTTGTCCATGGACAACCAGTTGGGTCGAGGAATACAAAAAGATACATTGTATTAAAGCAGGGCTTGACATTAACGGTAGTCCGACTGTCCCGGACAACCAAATTGTTAGTCCGGACAAGTAAATAAAGAATTTGCTAGTCCGAAGGGACAAGTGGTCGTTATAATTTAATTACTTAAAAAAATGCCTTTAAATCCGTTATTTCTGTGGAGTAACCACACACAAAAATAGATTATATTTTGTTTACGTTTAAACGACAAATCGCAAGATATTCCGATAGTTCCATGCAATACTACACCGTACTGTTCACAAGGGAAGCAACCCTTAACATTTTTCTTGCCAAGATAACAAAAATATTCTCCCTTGTAAAGAATAATTATGCATTTTACGACACCGGTACTCGCAGATCTTACAGACAATTAACGTAGTGATGTCATCTCTATGTATAGAATGATTTTACGAAAACGCAAGTTTTTATCAGGTTATATGGCTTTGTATAATGTTTAAAAATCAATAATTTTGAGTTTTCCTGTTTTTCTAGTCAGTTCTTTTTGTATTGAAATTGCCTACAATTATGTTAACATGATTGTATTTTGAACGATTAAAGTCTTTATGATTTGAGCATTTTGTATTTTTTCATTATTTTGCAAAGTTTTGAGCAGAATAAGATATACATGTAATGGTCAGGACAAGTTGCTTTTTGGTCAAGACAAGTTAAATTTTGGTCTACTTGACCGACCGGACAGTGGCTTCAAAAGTTAATGTCGAGCCCTGATTAAAGCCGTAATTAAGTTTTACAAAACAGGATGTTGACACGCGATAACATTGTCAGTGCTATTTGCGGAGCAATCAAGCTAAAATACGGGCACTCTCCTGCGCAGTTATGTCCCTTATTCTATATGAGACCGGGAGCATGCCGCATTTTCAACATTCGGCCCGACTGTTAGACAGTATACGGACTGGTTTGTTCGTTCATTACGTATCTAAATATTGAACGTTCGTCTTTAATTTTAAAATGCATTAATACCAAAAGTTCGCTAAATTCTATTTTTTATGCCCCCGGTAGGGTGGCATATAGTGATCACACTGTCCGTCTGTCTGTCCTTCTGAAATTCTGTCACACTTGCGTTTAGGTTTTAAAAATTGGTCATATCTTTTGCAATATTGATATTTGGCATGCATGTGTTTCTCATGGAGCTGCACATTTTGAGTAGTGAAAGGTCAAGGTCATCCTTCAAGGTCAAAGGTAAAAAAAACGGCGCAGTAGGGGGCATTGTGTTTTTGACAAACACATCTCTTGTTTCTCATGTTTTACTTCATACAAATTCGAGCATAGCCGGATAGTTACGTTGCATATGGCAATGGCTGTTATTAAAATTCGGAAGTGTTTGTCGGATAACACATTCACTTATGCTCATTTGAGAATAAAACAATATATTTACAGTTGTGTGTAATTAATTCAACAAATCTTTGTTAAAACGCTTAAAGTGATGAAAAAAAGTTTTGACAATATTACACATAAAATGCACAATTTCCACGATGATTACACTGTTGCAATCATTAGTTTTCTAAGTTACTGGCCACGATTTTATCGTGGAGGTGTACACCGAAGGGTCTGATTAGAATGGTAGGTATGACAATAAATGCGTTTATAATTTATATAAACATTAACGGACAAGTGTAGGTCAGCAACGGACAAGTTAAATTTCCTAAATGGTTGTCCGTGGACAAGTATAGTTTTTTGAGATTTCACCACCCCTGACTACTAATTTGGAACTGAGATCACTTGTATGCTTTTACTATGTGTCTGATCTCATAATTTTACCCTCAAATTTATAACCATTTATCAACCGTGATATGATCAAGAATATTTCAAGGAGGATCAACCATAAAAGTCATGTTCCAAGCCTTTGGTTGCTAGAAACAAATTCTGTTACAGATGAGAATCCAATGACATAATTTTTCTGTTCATTTTCATTCATACTTAAGCCAAATCTTCCTATGCACATGTTAAAGGGTGAATTAATACATTTTCTTTAAACAATGTTTGATATAAAAGTGAAATAAAAGTATTATTAGTGATTTAATATTGTGTATTTCAGGTTCAGAAGCAGAAGAAAAAGAAAACATCAAAATCAGAATTCAGCAAAGAGTTTATGTTTAATGATCAGGTATGTAATTCTACAGGCCTTTACCTGGCGTATCTACAGGTCCGTTAAACAGACCCATTCCCAAAGCAAAAAGGTTAACAAAAATCCCAATTTGGAAAAAAAATCCCTCCCCCCAAAAAAAAATAAAAATAAAATAAGAAGAAGTGTCTTATGATTATTTGTCTCAATTTTATTTCAATTATATCTAACAAAGTATATAACTATAATTTCTTCTAATTTGAATTATTATAAAGAGTTATATCAAATAAGATTTTCCCAAATAAGCGGACTTTTTGCACGAAAAAAATCCCAAATTGCATTCTTTTCTCAAAATGGCCAGGAAAAGGCTTTCTTATAGCTAGATGATATTAAAAGTGTGAGGCTTATCCAGACACTTGAGTTTTTTTCTCTTTTAGAAGGAATGAAAGGCTCTCCAAAACGGGCTCTCTAAAATCAGTACCTCTTGATTGCAATGTGGATTCCAAATCCACCACCTTGACTTTATTTGATATTTACAAAGAAAAATGTTATTGATTTCTAATCAGCAATTGTGATCTTAACCAGATTGTTTAACGTTAACATGTGGACACTGATACACTATACAAATGTGTTATACTAGTGTTATAATAATACAATGTACTGGACACAAAGACTTCGTCTTGTTTGTGTGTATTTAAGCCTTGTATTTCTGTTTTTGTGAAAACTGGGCTTACCGGGTAATGCATATGAGTGAAGTGCTGTCCCAGATTAGGCTGTGCAGTCTGCACAGGTTAGTCAGGGACGACACTTTCCGCCTAGACTGGAAAGAGGTGACTTTCTTTGAACAAAAAATTCCATTAAAGCGGATAGTGTTGTCCCTGATTAGCAGTCTGCACAGGCTAATCACTGACTAATCTTTAGGTTCATTCATTTAGCCCAGTTTCCCTGAGCACGTCTCATTAATTTGTTGTTGTTGTTGTTCAGGAAGACCCTTTTAAAGGATTCAAAGCCATCAACTTGAAGTTTGCAAAAAAAGCGGAACCAACATTCACTCTTGACGAGAAAATTGCGGCTGCCAGAAAAAAGAGAAAGGTAACGAACATATTGTTGAACCTTTGTCTTGAAGTATTCTGAGTAGTTTACATGTAGAAAAGTTGTATATGTTCGGTTCATGTTTATTAAATCATTCATAATACATTTTTGGTGATTTTTATGTCCCCCAGTCTATACTGGTGGACATATTGTTTTTGCCCTGTCTGTTGGTTTGTTGCTTTGTTGGTTTGCACAAACTTTAACATTTTGCCATAACTTTTGCAATATTGAAGATAGAAACTTGATATTTGGCATGCATGTGTATCTCATGGAGCTGCACATTTTGAGTGGTGAAAGGTCAAGGCCAAGGTCATCCTATAAGGTCAAAGGTCAAAGATATGGGTCAAAATCGCTCAAAAGGGGGTAGTGTTTCACAAACACATCACTTGTTTAGACTTATGCTCATATTTTTTAATTCAAACAGTAATAATTTATTTGAAGCAAATTGCTTGAAATACATCTAAACAATCAATGAACAATTACTTTCTTAGAACAGTATTTTAATGAAGTGAAGAACAAATAGTGGTTTTAAATTGTGTGTGTAAGTCTTTGAATTGCATGAATATTAAAGTAAACAAGGTTTTTTCATTTGGTATTCAAATATATATATATAAGTTGATGGTCAGGTTATATATATATATATATACTTTAATTACAATCTGAACATTACATACCCTGACATACCTCTTATAGAATCTGTAATAGGGTCAGCGTTCCTAATATTTGAGTTAATACCCTTTAAAATATTTCAAATACCCTTTAGAAATTGTAAGCAACTGGTACTACATGTAGTACCATTTACCCAATTATTGAGAGGATTCTGGTTTACATTGGAAATCTTGCCAATCTTCAAAAATAGGTCATAACAAAACAAAAACAAACTGAAACCAATATCTGAGCCCTCTTTCATTTGAAGCTTCCGTTACAAATCTGCAACCTTTAAAGTTGATGGTCAGGTTATAATATAAAGTTGGGGATACAGTACTCTTTAGTATAAAACTTATTTGAAGCCATGTAGGACAGCAAATCAGGCAATGTAAAAAAATATTAAATTATTATTATTATTAAAAAATGTAAAAAATTGGTAATTTGATAAAGAACTTCCCATTTGGCTACATATTTATCTTAATAAAACTCCCCAAAACAGCTAAAATGAGGAGAATTTCTATGTTCTACTTAGAACTTAGCTACAGAAAATGTTGAGATAGGAGGAGCCCAGTAGGCTTGATTGTTTTGTTGAATTCCAGGCGGATGGTGATGATGATGAAGCAGAGGCTAATGAAGACCCAGACGAGGCACCTGTAGATGATGAGATGGAGCAGGATGTGGACTCCGATGGAGAATTTGTGGCAGGTGAGTACCTGTAGATGATGAGATGGAGCAGGATGTGGACTCCGATGGAGAATTTGTGGCAGGCGAGTCTGCCAGGGGGCTAGACAGTAAGACTGGACAAGTTGTTGTGAGTCTGACAGGGGGCTAGACAGGGGGTAGACTGGACAAGTTTTTTCACAGATGACGGATAAAGCCAATTTTTGGAGAAAATATTTATATTTCTGGAATCTGTGGTGGAATTATTAATGTTTCTGGTATTTTGGGGAGAAATTTAATATTTCTGGTTATTTAGGGGTTAATATTACATTTTTGGTTGGGAGACATTTTTCTGAGTAGAGGAACGAACAATACCGAATTAAGATAAGTTTTAAGATGAAAATTTGCATGACTTTAAAGAATAACTTTGAGGGGAAACAGCCTTATAAAGGCTGCAGCTGTAGAAGGACTAAAAACAGGGTTGCCACTTAACTTAAAAAGTCAGGGAAATTTGATTTTTGTTCGAGGTCAGTGAAAAGTCAGGGAATTTTAAAAAATGGTCAGTGAAAAATAAAATTTCATAAAAAAGTCAGTGAAAAGTCAGGGAAAAATACAAATTTGGGTCGATGCATAAGTTATTTAGTGGCTATGACAGTCTTCAGGTATCATTTGTTTTAGAAGATTCAACAGTATATTTTGTATTTGAAATGTTTTGACTATTTCTATGTACATAAAACCTTAACATGTGTAAAGCATGTTAAAAAATGTACATTCATCTATTTTTTATTAACCAGGTTTTCCGAAGGAAAAAACTGGTTATTAGATTGGCGAATGCGGGCGGGCTGGCTGGCGGAACAAGCTTGTCCGGGCCATAACTATGTCGTTCATTGTCCGATTTTAAAATCATTTGGCACATTTGTTCACCATCATTGGACGGTGTGTCGCGCGAAATAATTACGTCGATATCTCCAAGGTCAAGGTCACACTTTGAGTTCAAAGGTCAAAAATGGCCATAAATGAGCTTGTCCGGGCCATAACTATGTCATTTATTGTCATATTTTAAAATCATTTGGCACATTTGTTCACCATCATTGGACGGTGTGTCGCGCGAAATAATTACGTCAATATCTCCAAGGTCAAGGTCACACTTTGAGTTCAAAGGTCAAAAATGGCCATAAATGAGCTTCTCCGGTCCATAACTATGTTGTTCATTGTGAGATTTTAAAATCATTTTGCACATTTGTTCACCATCATTGGACGGTGTGTCATGCGAATGAATTACGTCGATATCTCCAAGGTCAAGGTCACATTTTGAGGAAATAGATTGAATTTTATTGAATTTGACACAAGGGGGGTAACCAATGCACATTTTGAGTTGTCTCCCTTTATCATACTTTTTTTTTTCAAATTGAAAACCTGGTTTTGTGACAATTTTGTCCCTTGTCTTTGATTATTTTTATGTATCCTTGAAGGCTGAAAGGCTTTGCAACCCTTGCCCCCAGAGCTGATAAATTCTATATTTTATGCTTTGCAGGATCATTAGAGATGACAGCATGAAAAAGCTATACCAACTTTGCTTATTTATCTCAGTTACCAAAAAGACCTGCTTCTGCTCCTAACTGCATGATTTTCATGTATTAACCTACCATATATCACATATCACAAATTGATTTTCTCTTCTAATTTCAGATTTAATATAATGTACACATAGATAGACATATTACCAGCATGAGTAAACAGACATTATTTAATGATTGTTGGCTCCAAGACCCTGAGTTTTGATCATAGTATGTAATGGCTATTGTATTTGGACAGTTGTTTGTGTCATATGTGTTGTGCTACTACTGTATTAATGCCATAACTAACATCACATGTATCTACCTATAGAAGTATGTTTTGTTCATAGATTTTGAGACATAATCATATTATGTGGTGGTTGTATATGCATAACTTTTTTATCTTTGGTTTTGTGGTATTTACTAGTATAGCCTTGCATCATGCATAGTTTAGTGTACAAGTAGTACTGCTTTGTTAGTTGTTAAATATTTTATGTTAAAGAATGAAATAAACATTAAATGGGTGGATTTGGTTGGCTGTATGGGGAGAAGGAGGCCGAATTTGTCGCGAAATTAGTCAATGAAAACCAAGATTTGGTCAGGGAAAAGTCAGTAAAAAGTCAGGGAATTTTATTTCATCAGGTTGGTGGCAACCCTGAACAAACTACCGGTAGTGTTCTCAGGGCTATTTTTCTATGCTACACAGGTCAAAATATCTGAGCCTTGTCAAGTATCGGGGACAAAATTGATTGGGTGACGAGATTTCACACGCCCATGGTCCCTTAAGTGTGTACTTTGCCCTGATATTAACCTAGAAAATTTGTTTTTCCACTATATAAAAAGGGCTCAACAAAATATATGGGCAACTGTATTTTAAATTTGAGTTTATTGAGATCAACACCAGTTATTCATTCCCAATCAAAAACATGTTTTTTATATGCTGAAAAATAAATTCCTCTCCGTCAGGGAATTGGGTTGAAAATTTTGCTTGCATATTTCGTATTTGCGATTCTTATTTGGATATCTTTTCAGACACCATCAAAACAAAGGAAAAGAAGAAAAGAAAGAGGAAGAAAGGAAAAGCTGATCCAGATTCAGACAGTGAGCAGGTCTGTTGAAAAGCATATTGTATAATTGCTCAACTTACTGAACCCTTTCTCACTCAGAAGCAAAGTGGAAATGGCTTATGCAACCAACATAAAACCAGAACAGCCTGCGAGTAACTTGCAGGCTGTTCAGGTTTTGTGCTGTTTGCTGCTAATCAGTACCTTAGGGTTGGAAATGAAGCCTTTAAAACTTAAATCTAGTAAGAAAGGGCTTAAATTAAATTTGATTTTCAAAGAGACTTCAAGCGCGTTAAAGTGCGTCTCGAGTGTTAAAGGGTTAAAATGTAGTGTATAGCTTACCTGATTTAAGTATTAACAGTGGGGTTACGAAGGACAGTCTTATTCAATACGGCATGATTTCAAGAAGTGATTTGAGCTTTTTATGTCCCCCAGTCTATACTGGGGGACATGTTGTTTTTGCCCTGTCTGTTGGTTTGTTGCTTTGTTGGTTTGCACAAACTGTAACATTTGGTCATAACTTTTGCAATATTGAAGATAGCAACTTGATATTTGGCATGCATGTGTATCTCATTGAGCTGCACATTTTGAGTGGTGAAAGGTCAAGGTCATCCTTCAAGGTCAAATATATGGGTCAAAATCGCTCAAAAGGGGACATAGTGTTTCACAAACACATCACTTGTTTGAAAAAGAGAATTGCTTACGGAAAATACATGGCTAAAAACATTTTTTATTGTAAATGCATTGCTCAAACCTTTTGGTTGTGCCCAAGTTCTAAATTGGATGTATCAAATAGTGCCTGTAGTTTCCTATGTAATTATTGTTAGCAAGAGCAGTTAAGTCAGCAGTTTTCGTTATCATAATATGATGTAATACGGGTATACATTATATTGCTGGGCGCAACATGTTGACAGAGAGTCCTGGTGAAAACTTCTGTACTTACCTGGATCAACCCTACCAGTAGATTATTATGTCAGTTGGCCAGCTCGACTAAACTTTCATCATTTCAATCTCCAAGAAAATATTATAGTCTAGAAAAAAACAATAAAAGTCTTTTTTCATTGAAAAACAAATTTTTTGTTATCATACAATATGTTGTGATTTTATAAAGCTGTATTTGATGCAGATGATTTGACACTTTATGACTTGGTTTCCAAATACGCATGTTATGTTGCGTAAATATTGTTCTATTTTCAGTTTGACGTTTTCAATGCTTTCAATCATACTATTTTGGAGGCATTACAAATTTCCCAGTATTTATTTTCAGACGGGTGAAAAAGTGCAATTCTCAGAGAATGTGGCATCATACGATAAGAACATGTCGTTCTCTGACATGAACATTTCTCGACCGCTAATGAAGGTAAAAATAGTCGTATTTAGTCTGCATGATAAATTACACTATTAAATTGAAAGGCTTTAACAATGGATTGATTATATGGTATTATGAAATGGGACGTAGTGGAGTCGGTCAGTCAATCCTCTTAAAGTGTAAAAAGTTTGTGCAGCACACAACTTCCACATTTCTCAAGCGATTTCATTGAAACATGAATTGTATCATCACCATGAAGCGTGATGTGCAAGACACTTATTCATGCCCAGTGCTCCATGTATTCCTGATCTATTTGCCCTTCAACATAGCTGTCACAGTGATTCAGGGTTTTACTGATGTTTGTCACAAAGCTCCAGTTACTACTAGTTTACCCCTGACATGCCTCATTTGCATATGTGACACGGCAATGCCTGTCAACTGTTGATATGTATTGTTCTTCATTCCACTTTAAAGCCACATTAACAAAATAATTCCCCAAGGATAAACTTATTTGTATTTCAACCTTGTTGCAAACAGTAAAAAAATTCAGTCATTTTTTAATGCGCCTGACGTCATTTGATGTTTCATTTGTTGTTTTTCAGCTTTTTTCTTTTGTATATCTTTGGAAATTTAGGCAGAAAAATGAAGAAAAAAAGGTATAACTAGAAGCCAATGCTTGGGTTTCACGTTTTCAATGCCTCGCTAAATAAACTTACCGGTATTCAACACTTACTAGTATTCTCTGTGTTGCTGTACCTTAAGGCCCTGGCTCTGATGGGTTTTGAGCAGCCCACCCCCATCCAGTCAGCCACCATCCCCATAGCACTGCTGGGTAGAGACATATGTGCCTGTGCTGTCACTGGGTCAGGTAAGTGATATGTGATGTGCAAAACTTGTTGGGGGGGCACAGTGGATATGATGTCCTTCTAAACATAAAGAGAAACCGGGCTTGCTCAATGAACTGTAATTTTGCTCTAGATCTTTCCCTAACCTGCTATTTCCCTCAAGATCTTTCCCTAACCTGCTATTTCCCTCAAGATCTTTCCTTAACCTGTATTTCGCTCTTTATCTTTTGCTTACCTGCTTTTTCGCTCTAGATCTTTCCCTAAACTGCTATTAAGCAGTAGATCTTTCACTAAGTGCTTTTTACTCTTGGTCTTTCCCTAACCTGCTATAAAGCATAAGATCTTTACCTAAACTGCTATTTCGCTCTAGATCTTTCCCTAACCTGCTATTTCGCTCTAGATCTTTCCCTAACCTGCTATTTCCCGCAAGATCTTTCCATAACCTGCTATTTCGCTCTAGATTTTTCCCTAAGTGCTATTTTGCTCTTGATCTTTCCCTAACCTGCTATTTCCCTCAAGATCTTTCCCTAACCTGCTTTTTCGCTCTAGATTTTTCCCTAAGTGCTATTTTGCTGTTAATCTTTCCCTAACCTGCTATTTCCCTCAAGATCTTTCCCTATCCTGCTATTTCCCTCAAGATCTTTCCATTACCTGCTATTTCCCTCAAGATCTTTCCCTAACCTGCTATTTCCCTCAAGATCTTTCCCTAACCTGCTATTGCCCTCAAGATCATTCCCTAATCTGCTATTTCGCTCTAGATCTTTCCCTAACCTGCTATTTTGCTCTTGATCTTTCCCTAACCTGCTATTTCCCTCAAGATCTTTCCCTAACCTGCTATTTTCCTCTAGATCTTTCCCTTAACTGCTAGTTCGCTCTAGATCTTTCCCTTACCTGCTATTTCCCTCAAGATCTTTCCCTAACCTGCTATTTCCCTCAAGATCTTTCCCTAACCTGCTATTTTGCTCTAGATCTTTCCCTTACCTGCTATTTCGCTCTTGATCTTTCCCTAACCTGCTAATTTGCTCTAGATCTTTCCCTTACCTGCTTATTTGCTCTTGATCTTTCCCTAACCTGCTATTTCGCTCTAGATCTTTCCCTAACCTGCTAGTTTGCTCTAGATCATTCCCTAACCTGCTAATTTGCTCTTGATCTTTCCCTATCCTGCTAGTTTGCTCCTGATCTTTCCCTAATGTGCTATTTTGCTGTAGATCTTTTGCTTACCTGCTTTTTCCCTCTTGAACTTTCCCTAACCTGCTATTTCGCTCTAGATCTTTCCCTAACCTGCTTATTTGCTCTTGATCTTTCCCTAATGTGCTATTTTGCTGTAGATCTTTTGCTAACCTGCTTTTTCCCTCTTGAACTTTCCCTTACCTGCTTTTTGGCTCTAGATCTTTCCTTTACCTGCTTATTTGCTTTAGATCTTTCTCTAACAAGCAGTTTTGCTCTAAATCTTTCACTAAACAAAAATAAACAAAGGTTTTTACTAATTATAGGTAAGACTGTTGCCTTCATGCTGCCTATCATGGAACGTCTGCTGTACAAACCTAAAGAGTCTGCGGTGACACGAGTCCTGGTGCTGGTACCGACACGTGAGCTTGCTGTGCAGGTGCACACCGTTGCTAAGCAACTCGCAAACTACACAAATATACAGATCACACTTTCTGCAGGCTAGTAAAGTATTCTCTGTTTTGTTGTTTTTTGTATCATATTGAGTATATAAGTAAGAGGATTCATATTATCCCTGATATTGTTAGATTAAAACTACCAATATCTTCAGGCTATTGTCAGATAACGCTTCCCATATCTTGCAGTTAGTTTCAGATAAAAACTACCCATATCTCCATTATTTTGTCAGATAAAAACAACCCATATTTTCAGGATATTGTCAGATAAAAAAATCCTTTTCATCCCGCATATTGTCAGACAAAAACTAAATGTATGTCTCAGATAATGTTTTATAAAAAAAAACAATTGAGCCTCGTTCTGGGAAAAGTAGGCTCTATGCGTGTGCGCAAAGTGTTGTCCCAAATTAGCCTGTGCAATCAGCACAGGCTAATCAGGGACAACACTTTTCGCTCATATGGTATTTTTCTTTGAAAGGAAGTCTCTTCTAAACAAATATATTATCTATGCGGAAGGTGTCGTCCCAGATAAGCCTGTGCAGACTGCACAGGCTAATCAGGGACAACACTATCTGCTCATATGGTATTTATCGTTTAAAGGAAGTCTCTCCTAAAAAAATATATTATCCAGGCGGAAAGTGTTGTTCCTGATTAGCCTGTGCGGACTGCACAGGCTAATCTAGGACGACACTTGACGCATGGGCATAAAGCCCAGTTTTCCCAGAGCGAGACTCAGTCTCTCCCGGCTACTCTCAGGTGGTTTGGACATCAAGCAGCAGGAGGCGGCCCTCCGTATGGGCCCTGACATCGTCATCGCCACGCCCGGACGGCTCATCGACCACCTCCACAACTCACCCAGCTTCAACCTGAACAGCGTGGAGATCCTCGTACTGGACGAAGCTGACAGGTAGGTTGTGCAGGCGGACATGTAGGTTGCGCAGGCTGACAGGTAGGTCGCGCAGGTCGTGCACACGCTTGTACAAAGTTATTCATGTACCAGGGTTGTCTGGAAGTATTAAGCAGCAAACTTTCGAAAAATAGTTTAAATTGACACAATATTGTCCCTCAAGAAAATTGTAAAATAATAAAATAAAGTGGATACATAGGAAATAAATCAGACTCTAAATATGAGCCTTGCTCTAGGAAAACAGGGTTTAATGCATGTGTATAAAGTGTCGTCCCAGATATGCAAATGCAGTCTGCATAGTCTAATCAGGGAGGACATTTTCCGCTTTTATGGTATTTTTCATTAAAAAAAGTCTCTTCTTATTTAAAATCCAGTTTAGGCGTAAAGTGTCCTTCCAGATTAGCCTGTGCAGTCTGCCCAGGCTAATCGGGGACAAAACTTAACGCACATGCATTTAACCTCATATTCCCAGTGCGAGACTCAAATGATATGTTTCAGGATGTTGGACGAGTATTTTGCAGAGCAGATGAAGGAGGTGATACGACTGTGCTCCAGGAAACGACAGACTATGCTTTTCTCAGCAACCATGTCAGAGGAGGTAAGAGCTTGGTCCAGTAAATTGATACTTTAAATTCTTAGGCAGGTATGTCATTAATTTATCAACCTATTGCCTATCAAATTCATTGTGTTCAATCTTGCGAGAATCAGTTGAGGGATTGGTTTTATTCCTTTTACTACTAAGATAAGGTGGGTGGGTAAACGGGAATTAAGTGTAACGTCAAACAATAGACACAAACCTGAACGACGAAGTTCCCAATCATTTTTCGATGTGCAACTTTCAAACTTGCATTCTATCATTGTTCCTTACGCAACATTAGGGGAAACAAATATTTTCCTGCAAACATATGCACTCGTCCTTCAAATATGTGTGAAATAAAGATTGCAAGGGTCTGATATGACTTTAAAGTTTCTGAAAAGTCAATACATTACAGTTCGGTCATATCGCGGAAAACATGCAAAAATTAGACTTCATGTACAATATCAGGTCATTCTTCCTTGAGGAAAGCGGGGGCTTTGATATTTGAATCCTTAAACTTGGAAGTGCATTTTTTTAAATGTGGAAACTTGTACTCTTAATTTAAAACAAGTTGTTTTCGCTGTACCTACAGCACTACCGTCATTGAGATAGGTTAGTATTGATCTGTGCCATGTACCATTATTGTATACACCTTCACATATGGACGGCATTTGAATTAATATTACATGGTTATGAGTCCCCTACCGGTGTAACTTTACCCCCTATTCTTCCGTGTGTCCACCTGTCCCTCCAAGTCTTATGTCAGTATCTATCATGGTACTTCTCAGTTAATGTTTACCTATATAATTGGCTGCAAAATGTCTACTTGCTAAGCCAAACATAAATCTGGATCATGGGATTACTCAGAAAGTACTTAAGCGCGATGAAACCCAGTATCCTGTATGTGTATAGAGGTCACATGGAGAATATGCAGGTATGTGTATAGAGGTCACATGGAGAATATGCAGGTGTGTGTATAGAGGTCACACGGAGAATATGCAGGTATGTGTATAGAGGTCACATGGAGAATATGCAGGTATGTGTATAGAGGACACATGGAGAATATGCAGGTATGTGTATAGAGGACACATGGAGAATATGCAGGTATGTGTATAGAGGTCACATGGAGAATATGCAGGTATGTTTATAGAGGACACATGGAGAATATGCAGGTATGTGTATAGAGGTCACATGGAGAATATGCAGGTATGTTTATAGAGGACACATGGAGAATATGCAGGTATGTGTATAGAGGTCACATGGAGAATATGCAGGTATGTTTATAGAGGACACATGGAGAATATGCAGGTATGTGTATAGAGGTCACATGGAGAATATGCAGGTATGTTTATAGAGGACACATGGAGAATATGCAGGTATGTGTATAGAGGTCACATGGAGAATATGCAGGTATGTTTATAGAGGACACATGGAGAATATGCAGGTATGTGTATAGAGGTCACATGGAGAATATGCAGGTATGTTTATAGAGGACACATGGAGAATATGCAGGTATGTGTATAGAGGTCACATGGAGAATATGCAGGTATGTTTATAGAGGACACATGGAGAATATGCAGGTATGTGTATAGAGGTCACATGGAGAATATGCAGGTATGTTTATAGAGGACACATGGAGAATATGCAGGTATGTGTATAGAGGTCACATGGAGAATATGCAGGTATGTTTATAGAGGACACATGGAGAATATGCAGGTATGTGTATAGAGGTCACATGGAGAATATGCAGGTATGTTTATAGAGGACACATGGAGAATATGCAGGTATGTGTATAGAGGTCACATGGAGAATATGCAGGTATGTGTATANTAGTTCTGGCTTCCATAACTTTAAATGTCGCTTTTTATGATTTTTGACTGGCGCGACTTTATAGTTATGGACTAACCCCAATAGGAAAGTCAACCAGAAATTCCCGAAAAGTTGACAGGTAACAAAGACCGGTCCAAAACAACCTTTTTTTTCAGTTATTGGCTCAAATCAACCACTTGATTGGAAAGATTGACATTTTTCACATTTAACTGATATATTCTTTCACAAAATACTATCTTAAACATTTAAAATGTATCTATTCTGCTCTTACATATCGAGAAAAACAGCGATGTGACAGACTTTCTTGAAATGCGAATCTCCCGAGATTTCACGGTCATATGACGTTATTTCTATTTTTAGTAACATACCATGTGCTCAGGTGTTTTCCAATTCAGAATGACATTTCCCGGTATTATAGATTATTCTGGCTTGTTTTGTAAACAAATGGTAGTGTAAATACAAACTCAAAGTGCATATTACTTAAAACTACCTGATTCACACTGAAATCAGTCTTATAATCCACCAGACGTAAGTTGTTAATCAAAAATAATAGATTTCAGAAAACGAAAGTAATGTTTACAATTTCAGCAAAAAATGTCAAGGTCGATCCAATGAAAACACGTCACGTGACAAAGCGACAATGGCGTCAAAATTGTGAATTTCAGACTGATGGTAGTTATTTTCATCTACTGTAAGATGCATTTGAAACATTTGAACCTTAAAATATTCCCCGATGCAGTAATTTATATTCATTCACCAATATATGTAGAAATGTATCCAAGAAAATGAGCTTTCTTTGATTTATAGCGTGACATAAATATGTTACGACTCTGGTTGACTTTCGATACGGAGTTGGCTTCAGCGTACAGGTCTGTCAAGACTATATAAACTGTACGCTGAAGTTTCTTTAGCTAACGTGGATCCTGTGACTACTCAAAAAGGATACAGCAAGATAGATGTTTGTGGATATAGGGCCATAAGGAAAATATGCATGTTATATAAGGTATTTTTGTCCGACTAAACTTGTGGTTGCTATTGATACAGAAATAATTGACCTTCAAATCTGGATACTGCGACAATTCATAAATTACTTTAGCTAGGCTGAAAAGTTGATGAAAGACGGTACGTGGGTAGAAGGCCATATGGCATGTTATTTCAGTTTTTTTTCGTCATACCACAATTGTGATTGCTCTTGTTTCAGAACTTATGTGACAAACTCTAGTCATTTTAGTCACTTTAAAACTAAACAAATAGTAGTAAGGAAGTGACTTACTTGTTATATTGACACATAAATTATTATTATCGTTCTGGATACAAAACTGTTCATTGATTAGGTTGGTTTAATCTTCTTGATTTTCGTTATGAATATTTCTTTAGATTGGAAAAGATTGTTTCAATCTTTAAGGTACATGTAACATTCCACTTAATCATTTTGTATCCCTTTGTGGTCCAAAAGTAGTGCCTATTTCTACAGAGTTTGTTTTTTCGTCTGGTTTTAAAGCCATTTTGCGATGGAATCCATGCTTTTTATGTTTTTTTCCTGTATCTGCAACATTTTTGTGCATTTAATTTGGGACTACGTTGAAAGATAAACGTTTGGGGTGCATTTATGGAAATACGGTTCTTTTGTTGAAATCTCACTGCCGATGCCCTGTTTTCTGAGGGTGCTTGCATTCAGGCGAATTTTAATTTCTAAGAAGTTGCGAGAAGGTATCTGTTTAATACAACTATTAGAAAAGGACAGATCCATCTTTAAAATGATACCAGGCTGGCAAAATTTGTTCCATGAGAAAGGCCAGAAAAATGCTTTGAAAGTTGGCAGTTTTTAATTGGACCCTATGGGAATTGGAATTAGTGTTATCTTACCTTCAAGGTACCCTGTTCACATCTTACCTCTCTCTGCCCAGGTGAAGGACCTGGCTGCAGTGTCGCTGGACCGTCCTGTGAAGGTCTTCATCAACGAGAACACAGACACGGCCCTCGGTCTTCGTCAGGAGTTCATACGTGTACGCGCCAACAGGGAGGGCGATAGGGAAGCTATCGTCGCCGGTAAACACGGGGTCAAGAATCCCTATTGAGATCTTTTAGTATTTTGGGGACTCTAAAACCTTAACCTATTCTCAATCCTCAACTGGAGTTGTTATCGATCGAATACCCATGTGCTTATGGTGAGCTATTGAGATCAGCCTATGTCCTTCTTGGCGTGTTGTGCACCATGCGTCCTGCGGTTGTCAACATTTACACTGTTACCCCTCTAGAGGCCATATTTATGACTTAATCATGAAGAAACTTTGTCAGATTGTTTTTCTTCAAAATATACAGGACAAGTTTAAATCTGGGTCACATATTTCCAAAAACTAGGTCATCAGGTCAAATCTTAGAAAATCTTGTTATCACTGTAGAGTTTGTTGAGCAAACTACTTCATTTTTTTAAAACTATTGAATTGAAACTTAAAATATGTCATTGACAAGAGGTTGACATGTGCTAGGCTTTTTAATGCCCAGTAACCCACACATTCTTGAGCCCCTTATCTTATGCTATGGTCATGTCAGTGTCACAAGTTTTTAGAGCAAGCTACTTCCATACTTTCAAACGATTAGATCAAAACTTGACTTATGTCATCAGGAAGTTTACCAACAAAGATTTAATTGCCCTTGAACACAGCGGACAAAGCAGTCAAAGGGTATAAGTCAAGTTTGTGACAATGCCCTAGCTATCTCAATCTCATTATTCTCACAAACATTTTGAATTTTTTGTGAATTACAGACTTATTTAAAAAATTGTTGGATGCAATTTCCATTTGGGTTGCTATCACTCACATAATTATGTGTGACTTACAAAATACATTAATTTTTTGCTTAATAACAAAGCACACAAGAAACTGCTCTTGCTGTTGCATGTTCAAATAGTTATCCATTAGTCTGTAACTGGGTGTCTGTTCAGAATCATTCATCAATGAGCTTTGATATTTCAAATGGTGATAAGTCTTTATTATATGATACCTGCCACAAGCAGACATCCAGTCTCTGATTTCATGTCCTTGTGGATCATCACATCTGCTACCTCACTTTGTATCCTTTCTGCTTGCAGCCTTGTTGATCCGCACATTCGTGGACCACTGTATCGTGTTCATTCAGACCAAGAAGCAGGCCCACCGTATGCACCTGGTCCTGGGACTACTGGGGGTCAATGTGGGTGAGCTGCATGGCAACCTCTCACAGGCACAGGTAACTTAGCTGAGCCTCGGTATGGGAAAACTGGCATTTATGCATGTGCGTAAAGTTTTATCCCAGATTAGCTTTCTGCTTTTATGGTATTTTTTGTTTAAAGGTAGTCTCTTCTTAGTGAAAATCTAGGTTAGGTGGAAAGTGTCTTCCCTGACTTGCCTGTGAGGACACTTAACACACATGCATTAAGCCCAGTTTTCCCACGACGAGGCTTAAATTAATCCCATGTAACAAGTTTAGCCCTATGAAACTAGTTTAATCCCAGGAAACCTATTTATTAACCCAACAACTAAATTGACCTTAGATGACTTAATTAATCCCAGATAACTAAATTAACCAAATGACTTAATTAATCTCGTTTAATTAAATTAAATTAATTAATTATAATTAAAAGGCAACAACTGAATTAAATCCTGAACTAAATTAACGCAGGTAACTAGATCAACTGCAGGTAACTAAATAAACCCTAGAAAAATTTAATGCATGGGAACCAGTGATTGAATGCCACGCAACAAGTTTAATCCCAGGATAATATTTTACCCCAGTTGACGTAATTAACCCCAGATAACAAAATGTGCTGCATCAAACTTAATTAAAATACAAGGGAATTAGTTTTACCACAGGTAGCAGGATTAATCTGAGGATACCAAAGTTTATTTCTGGAACCTTAACGTAATGACAGGACATTTGTTTAACCCCTGACAACTTATTTAACCCCCAACTATCTAATTTAACAAAATGGAAATAAGATACATCTTTGAGTTATAAACTGATTACATGTGTATGTCTTCGATAACTAATGTGGATGATTTTTTTTTAATGTTTTTAATTAACTTTAATTCAAAGGTTTTGAAATTATTAATTTTACATATTATTAATAGCGGTATATTTTTTTGCTCTATTAAAATCAGTAGGCTTATTTAGACTCTCTAGTCCTTTTGTACACATTGATCACAAATATTAGAGCCCCCCCCCCCCCCCCCCCCCNGTGAAAACTGTGAGTATATATACGTGCCTCGCTCTGTGAAAAGGGGGTTTAATGCATGTGCGTAAAGTGTCGTCCCAGATTAGCCTGTGCAGTCCTCACTGGATTTTTGCTAAGAAGAGACTTTCTTTAAACAAAAATATCATAAAAGAGGAAATTGTTGTCCCTGATTAGCCTGTGCATTCCTCACTGGATTTTTGCTAAGAAGAGACTTTCTTTAAACAAAAATATCATAAAAGCGGAAATTGTTGTCCCTGATTAGGAATTGCAGAATGCACAGGCTAATCTGGGATGACACTTAACGCACATGTAAGAAGCCCTGTTGTCCCAAAGTGCGGCTCATATACATTAGATATGACAGCAAGGATGGGTCAGGTTTGTATAGTGAAATAGACTTCAGATAAGGTTAACGCTTAAAAAACGAAAGCTTATGTAAAATGAACTTATCTTTTTATTATCAAAAGATATTGGCTTTGTGAGTATTTAAGAGATTGTTTAAAACAGAACAATGAGATATGACTCGTAAGGTTCCAATATAATATTTATTGTCTTGTTTCTTTCCATGTAGACTTTAAATTTAATTGTTAAATGATAGACAATGGTTCCATGATCAAAGCAACACATTCTTCAATTCATTGGAAAACAAATGCTAGATAAAAAGAAAGTATTCTTCTCAGGGTAAACTGTATGTCCTGTTCATTTTCCAGATTATCAACTTTACCATGCCAAACACTGTCAAGCACTACGTGCACAGAGTGGGTCGTACGGCCAGAGCTGGGAAGTCGGGCAGGTAGGTCTTATAGTGACAGATCTACAATCACAACATGGCCGCATTCACCAATGTCCTAGACTTCTAGTGAAAGATCAAGGGTCACAAAATGTTCAGGGTGCTGTTAGGGCTGAACATGGTGATATAGCCTTCACCAGTCTGGTGGGGGACCTTATTTTATTGAGCCGTGGCCTGGGAAAACCAGGCCTAATGCATGTGCATAACGTGTCGTACCAGATTAGCCTGTGCAAACTGAATAGGCTTATCTTGGATCAGACTACACGGGCTAATCTAAGCCCCATTTTCCCAGAGAGCGAGGCTTAATTATTTTTTGCTAAATCCAAGGAATGGTATTTTCAAACACCGTAAGTTAAGTTTTTATGTATAGCTGTGAACATTCATTTTCCAATGAATGTTTGCAAAACATTTCAGTTGCAAAAGATGTTCACACTGTTTGTGTTGACCAGTCTAGAGGCCCAGCATGGGGAAGCACTAAGAAGAAGTAGGGTGCTGTACCCTGCTCTCTGGCTCTAGATCTGTAGGGTGCTGTACACTGCTCTCTGGCTCTAGATCTGTAGAGTGCTGTACCCTGCTCTCTGGCTCTTCATCTTTACCTAGACAATGACATAACAAATATTCGGTATCGTTCTATGAAGGATTTGATGGCGGAAATAACTTGTTATTCACAGTCTATTGGAAATCATTTTTTATTTAAAACATTTTCATAAATACATTACCAAAAATTTAAAACATATTGTTTATTACCAACAACCGTACACTGTATAATTATAAGCAAACTCTGAATGAACTTAGTATCTCATGTAAGGTTATTTTATGTTTACAATAACTTATTAATGACATGATTTAGTGAATCCAGTAAGGAAAGGTAGGGTATTTTTCCCCCCTGACGTGTTTTCAAAATCTCATGTCTGAATTCAGATGTATGCAAAGACTGATTGTTTTCAGATCCATCACACTTGTCGGAGAACAGGAACGGAAACTTCTCAAAGACATCGTGAAGAAGGCCAAGACGCCGTTGAAGACAAGAATTGTACCACAAGGTTACCATGACAACATAGCTCTTATATTATTTATGAATTGTATAAGATTTATGGTAATGATCAACTAGTTATACCCCCCATTACCATTGGTAATGGGGGCTATATACTATAGGAATCACTTTGTCTGTCGGTCGATCTGTCTGTCCTGAAAATTTCATCCGATCTTCACCAAACTTGGTCAGAAGTTGGATCTAGATGATGTCTAGGTAAAGTTTGAATATGGGTCATGCTGGGTCAAAAACTAGGTCACCGGGTCACTTAGTGCATTTTAAACCAAAAGTTTGTCCGCACCATAACTATGTCATTAATCGTTAGATTTTAAAATGACTTGGTACATTTGTTCACCATCATTGGACGGTGTGTCATGCGAAAGAATCACATTGATATCTCCAAGGTCAAGGTCACACTTTGAGTTCAAAGGTCAAAAATGGCCAAAAAAGATCTTGTCCGGGCCATAACTATGTCATTCATTGTGAGATTTTAAAATGACTCTGTACATAAATTTTGTTCACAGTCATTGGACTGTGTGTCATGCGAAAGAATTCAAGAGTTCAAAGGTCAAAATGGCCATAAATGTTAATGGCATAATAATTCTTAAAAATTGCCATAAATTAGCTTCTCTTCTTTTGTGAAGACAGCTTGCAAAATATTCTTTGTCAATGCAGCATGTCGGGTATACGTCACGTCTGTGACAAAGCTCTAGTTTGAATTGTAAGTTTGGTTGTGTTTGTTATATCCCAGTAAACAAAGTTTGAGAGGGGTGATATTGGAGTCTTTCCGTCAGTCTGTCTGTAGTATGTGGAGCCAACAACTTTCACATGGCTAAAACAATAACATTAAAACTGCAAATATGTGATCACCACGAAGTGTCAATCTGCAGGACAGTTTGCAGCCCAGTTATCCACTAATTGCTCTTAAATATTTTCTGACAAAGTGGTTGGGATGTATTAGTCACGTTGGTGACAAAGAGTTTCTTGGACAAATGATTGTTGTACCAGAGTGTGGTTGCAAAAGCACCTCAGAGCATTAATGCATAAGTGGATTACACAGATGTTTAATTATTATCAATTTAAAATAACAAATACAGTGGATTATGCAAATGTTAATGTTGTTTATCATGATGTGCCTCTGCTGCTGCTGATGAATGTTGATGTGGTGGTGTTGTTGATGATGATGATATGATGGTGGTGGTGATGTGCTTCTGCTAATGAAGATCGTGGTTGTGGTGATGTGGTGGTGGTGATGATGATAAAGATAATGGTGGTAGTGATTGTGGTGTTAAGGATGATGATGGTGGTGCTGGTCGTGATAATGATAATGGTAGTGGTGGTGGTTATAATGATGATGATTATTATGATGGTGGTGGTGGTAGTGGTGGTAATGATGATGATGATTGTAGTGGTAGTTATGATGATGATGATTTTGATGGTGGTGTTGGTGATGTGCTTCAAGTATGTTCAAGCGATCGTGTGGGATAATAAAGGTACAAAGCGTTGTGTGTTCAGGTTCTTCCTTTTACTTCAGTATCAATAATAATCATGACGTATATAAACAACAACAAATATTACGTGACGTCAAGGACGTAATGCACTTTAGCGCGGTGCGGCAAATAACATGACCTTACATTCACAACAGTGGTGTTGGTGATGTGCTTCAAGTATGTTATGTTTTCCATCGCAGACGTGATATCCAAATACCGTGAGAGGATTGCTGGTTTTGAAGACGACATCAAGGAGATTGAGGCTCAGGAGGCGACGGAGCGTGAACTGCGCGCCAGCGAGAACCAGATCAACAAGGGGAAGCGCGTCCTGGAACAGGGGCAGGCCAGCGCAGACAGCAAGCGCACATGGTTCCAGAGCCATAAGGAGAGGATGCAGGAGAAAGGTTTCAGTGTTTTTGTCACCATTTTGGGAACGGGGCCGGGGTGCTTTGGATTTGCAAAAATCTTGTTGTTTTGACTAAATTTTGCAAATTGGTGTTGTGTTGTTTATTTGCTTACAAATACAGTCTTTGAAATTTGCTTTGAAAAGTTACATGCCAGTCGGGCCAGTTACTTAAGAAATTTTACATGCCCAACATATTTTTTACATGCCCGAACATTTTAAACCAAAAATATAACACATCACAACATTTTAGCACTTAGTAGTGAATACAATGACATCTAATCAGTCACTAGAATAAAGGCGGTTGATCGGTACACCAGTTCTCTTGAAAAGATCGTTCTCTGGTGTCCTCGTACCGTTTCTTGGCTTCCTTTTTCTCAATTTTCTATTTTGGAAGTGCTTTACTGGGCTTAGCCCCATCAACATACCTTACATACTGCATAGCCTCTATGTCAACAATGAAATTTGTTGACATTGATGAAAACGGAAGCGTATTACTTGATTGAAATAATGGATTCAAAGAGCATCTATTCGATTAATTTCTAGAGAAACTGTTGATAAGAACCGAATGTGACCGAAATGCTTCGGTCAAAAACAATAACGATGATGTGCGCAAGCAGGTGCGTGTTGTTAAACCAATCGAATTTCATTGCATTACAGTTTCCGGCAAGATATTTGTTTGCAAAATTGAAAAATAGATTTGCAAATATCAAGAGCAACTTACGATGTTATTTTTTATAAACTGTCAATTGGCTCCAATAATTTACATGCCTGGCGGGCCACAAACGTGAATTTTTGTATGTGCCCGCCCGTAATTTTACTCCCCACAGGCGATCGGGCGTGTGCTAATTTCGAAGACTGCAAATACTTAAAAATTTGAGATAAAAGTGTTTTCAATTTTATATTTACTTATCTTTAACTTATAGAACTATATAAGGAAATATACTGAATGTTGCAATTTTATTTTTAATATTTTTTTTAAACCTTAAATTGGCAATTTTAGGCATTTTTGTGTGTGAAAATATATACTTTTGAGATTGGGAAATTCGGCACCAAATTTTACCAAAAAAACGAAATTGGTTTGCCAAATTTATTATGATTATTATTTTCAAGTCAGAAAATGTTTCCTAAAATGTCAATGCTTGTCTTTTTAGCTCACCTGTCACGAAGTGACACGGTGAGCTTATGTGATCGTGTGGCGTCCGTCGTGTGTGCGTGCGTCCGTCAACAATTTGTTTGTGTAGACAGTAGAGGTCACAGTTTTCATCCAATCTTTATGAAATTTGGTCAGAATGTTTATCTTGATGAAATCTGGGTTGGGATTGTATTTGGGTTAACTGGGGTCAAAAACTAGGTCACTAGGTCAAATAATAGAAAAACCTTGTGTAGACAATAGAGGTCACAGTTTCCATCAGATCTTTATGATACTTTGTCAGAATGTTTATCTTGATGAAATCTGGATTGGGGTTGAATTTGGGTCATCTGGGGTCAGAAACTAGGTCACTAGGTCAAATCATAGAAAAACCTTGTGTAGACAATAGAGGTCATAGTTTTCATCTGATATTAATGAAATATGGTCAGAATGTTTATTTTGATAATATCTGATTTTGGATCATATATGGGTCATCTGGCGTCAAAAATTAGGTCACTGGGCCAATTCTAGTAAAACCTTGTGTAGATGAAACAGGTCACAGTTTTCATCACATCTTAATGAAATTTTTTCAGAATGTATTAATTTATGAAATCTGACTTGGGATTGTATATGGGTCATCTGAGGTCATAAAGTAGGTCATCTGGTCAAATCATAGTAAAACTTCCTGTAGATGATAGAGGTCACAGTTTATCAGATCTTTATGAAATTTAGTGAATGAACCGACTCCTCAGGTGAGCGAACTAGTGCCATCTTGGCCCTCTTGTTATTTAAACACATGTATTACAAGAGGTATTGCTGCAAATAACTACACATATAAAAATAAATGACTTTTTATGCCCCCGAAGGTGGGCATATAGTGATCACACTGACCGTCTGTCTGTCCGTCTGAAATTCCGTCACACTTTGCATTTATTTTTGTAGGTTTTGAAAAATGTGGAAAAACACTTTGCGTTTAGGTTTAGAAAAATGTGCAAAAAGGGGGCATATGTCATCCTATGGTGACAAGCCTTGTTATTAATAGTTATAAGCAATTTATAGAAATAAATCAGAAATGTAAAAAAAAAATATGTTGATCATTCTGCTTATTCTGCTCTTAGTCTTTGAATAATCAAGCCCAGGGGAGATAATAACTGCAAAGAAAGACACCCTAGTGATGGCACTCTGATAATTCACTTGCCTAACAGGCTACTTTCTTTTAAAAATCACTTGCCCCCAGGAATTTTAACCCATCATGGGTATGGTTGCATCCGCTTGAATAAACCCCTGAACATGATACATTTGTTGAGCAAACTTGTTCCGGATTTCTCAAACAATGAATAGACATTTCAAATATGTCACCACCATTAAGTGTAGATGCGCAAGAAACGTATTTCATGCCCACTGATCCAGACATTCCTGAATAATTTACCTTTCAAAATAGCTGAAATAACATGGGTATTTGACAGTTGAAAATGTACAAGCGCTGATTTTAATGGTTAATTTTTCTCAGCTATAATGCCTAATTTTCACTCCAGTGAGATTTAATGATGGAATTTCAATCAATAACATTGCCTTAATAAAGAACTACTGTGCAAGTAAATCAACATAGTTAGCAATTTAATAAAACTTAAAAAAACATGTCTTAGAGACATAAGGAGAAAACGCAAGAGAAAGATGCACTGGGGACATGTTTGTTAAGTTTTATTAAGATATTCGTTCGCTATGTTGGTTTACCTTAACAGTTGATGCCATGTTGTTGGTTGTATTATTTGTTGTTTCCTTGCAGAGGCTTTAAGACTGGGGGAGTTCGATATGTTACCAACCAACAAGAAGAAAAAGAAGCTTGAAAAGGGACAGATGAAGAAAAAAGTAGAAACTGTAAGTTATTTACTCATTTCTGTATAAACCTTTCCATGTTTTCTCTTGAAAGGTTTAGGACTTGTACATTCCTGTGATGACTCGCCATGCTAATACCGAGTGTGAGATGCTAGTAGAGCTTCGGCTCCTAGCCGCACTGTGCGTTCAAACGGTTCTCAGAAACTCTGAGGAATGAAACATAGCACACACATTCATTTGCTCATGAACATCTTGGCTGTAGCTTTTTTCAACTTAAATTGTGTTGCTGTTCTATAACACCAGTATGATGGTATATTCTTGTTACATTTTTATGTAGATTAAAACAGCGTAGGAATTCAAGATTACTTAAAATGTATTCTACATTTGATGTGTATTCTGTTTATCTGGGCCTGTTTTTTCTAAGCAGTTCTTAAGGACTAATCAGCTGTTTTGCTGTTATTGAACCAATATTTAAACTCGGGTAGTATGTAAATGATGCTTTTATCAACAATGGTGCTGCCATCATCTGGTCTCCGCCAAGTAATGTCAAAACAACACCCTTTTATATTATTCCTAATAACATATTATCTGGTAAAGGTTGGGTTAAAGAATGTGAACAATTTAGAAAAATTTCAAGGACTTTTAAAAATGAAAATTAAGTAACAGCGCCGTAGTGGGTAAGTTGATGTCTAGTCAGGAAGTCTAGGGTTCCATCCCCACTCTGGATGCGTTGTCAAGTACTGGTTCTACCCAGACAAGGGATTTGAGAGCGTTTTTATAAGCTTTAGGCCCTCCAATGCAATTTATCTGAAATAAATAAGTTAACACTTAAAATTAAACTAAAATCACATAATTGTTTAATATTGGATAAGTGCGACGATTAGCGGTGTGTTGTAGGCGGAGGATCGTGCCAACTTTGAGATCCAGAAGGCTCAGCTGTACGCGGCCAGGTTTGCAAAGAAGACCATGAGGCAGCAGAAAGTGCGGGGATACAGTGATGATAACCCAAAACCAAATGGTATGTTGGAAATAGAGGGGGAGGGGATTCAGTGATGATACCAGAACACCCAACGGTATGTTGGAAATAAGGGGGGGGGGATTCAGTGATGATAACCCAAAACCAAATGGTATGTTGGAAATAGAGGGGGAGGGGATTCAGTGATGATACCAGAACACCCAACGGTATGTTGGAAATAAGGGGGGGGGGATTCAGTGATGATAACCCAAAACCAAATGGTATTTGGAAATAGGGGGGGGGATTCATTGATGATAACCCAAAACNAAATGGTATGTTGGAAATAGGGGGGCATTCAGTGATGATAACCCAAAACCAAACGGTATTTGGAAATAGGGGGGGATTCAGTTATGATACCCTTACCCCCAATGGTAGGTTGTAAATAGGGGGGGGGATTTAGTGATGTTACCAGAACACCCAATGGTATGTTGGAAATAGGGGGGGATTCAGTGATTATACCAGAACACCCAATGGTGGTTTGGAAATAGGGGGGGGGGATTTAGTGATGATACCGAACACCCAACGGTATGTTGGAAATAGGGGGGATACCAGAACACCCAAAGTTATGTTGGAAACAGCAAGGGGAGATACCAGAACACCCAACGTTATGTTGGAAATAGCAAGGGGGTACCAGAACACCTAACGGTATGTTGGAAACAGCAAGGGGAGATACCAGAACACACAACGTTATGTTGGAAACAGCAAGGGGGTACCAGAACACCCAACGGTATGTTGGAAACAGCAAGGAGGGATACCAGAACACCCAGCTGTATGTTGGAAACAGCAAGGGGGGATACCAGAACACCCAACGGTATGTTGGAAACAGCAAGGGGGGATACCAGAACACCCAACGGTATGTTGGAAACAGCAAGGGGGTAACAGAACACCCAATGTTATGTTGGAAACAGCAAGGGGGTACCAGAACACCCAACGGTATGTTGGAAACAGCAAGGGGGGT
>VMBQ01007789.1:0-14865 GCA_007657795.1 Dreissena rostriformis
ACCCAAACGTAAATAGTTGCTATTTTTAATTGTCCAATAATATCGAGTTATAGAATCACGTGAGCTCTCGTTCCAATGAAAATCGATCCTGGCCATATTGCTTTTGGAATTCCGCATTCACAGCTGCGTCGTTATTATCGTCACTTAATTCTAACACCCACCACCACCCCTTCTCCGCCATATGTTTTATTTTTATTTTTGTTTGTTCTGCTATATTTTTATACAATTGTGTAACGCTATGACTTCATCTTGTAGAAATTTTACAACTGTCAAAACTTTTTGTTTATATACATGTTTTTGTATACCTGTTTTTATGGTGTGTTTTACCACCCATTATGTAATTTTAGGAAAAACAGGTTTTATTTTCACTGTCTTGCTTTATGGCATTTTGCAATAAATGCCCTTTTTTCAATCAGTCATCTAGTGTTTGTTTCTTTCCTATATGACATACGAGTGCGTCCGGTCTAATACCTTTTCGTTACTAATTAGGACAATACATAAAAGCTAAAAGTATGCCTCACCCGATGCAAATTTTCACGTGATCTTTTTATCTTACATGACATCCTTTGCAAAAATCGGGTTGAATATTTTCACAGATTAATCATTGGACATAATAATAAATAATCTTGATTCTGGACGTTGAATGTGTCATCGACACGTGTTTTTTTAATCTTATTTGCAAATGAACTGTTGTCCAAATCCCCTACAGCCACAAATAAAATCCTGTCGGATTTAGAATTTGCATCAATTAGCTTCCTCGTGCATTTCTAAACAACGACACTAGATAAAGACCAACGACATTCAATATTTGTTGCACAATTTCCTGACAAAAACTTGCGATACAGTACGATATTCAACTCTTTAAACGTCGCATTTCGTTGTATAATGTCAAGTGTGTCGTCGGTCGAGTATCGCATCGTGTGTCGAGTTGATTGTCGCACGACGACATTTTGAGTGGCAACCAATCAAATATATGCAAAAAATGTTGTTTTCATCACAGAATAAAAAAAAATCTCGTTTTTTTTCTATAAAAATGTCAACTTTTTTTATTTGATAAACGTCATCGAAGAAGACTGTTTTTATTAAAAATCAAAGAAATCTTAAACGAAAACATTAAAACGCTAACCATTTACATAAGAAATAAAAAAAACTGGAACTTAAAACAAAAACTTGATTAATGTGAATTTGTTTATTTATTTTGCGATGTTATTTGTTGCAGGTAAGGCCGATCCCAACATTCCAAAGCGTGACGGTGAGACGCCATTGATTACGGCATCGGCACGTGGTGACCTGGAAGCGGTTCGTCTGCTCCACAAATATGGTATGTAGAATCATATTTTTAGCAAAATCTTCGTTTTCGCAATTCTCTCAATAATATGATCTCATGTGTCACATTTTATGATTGCATTCTGTGAATAATAAGTGTGTTTTTATGTATGTAGATAGAACAAGATTCACATTTAGTTTTAATAGTGTGTATTTTGGAAAGGTTTTGGATTTTGCAACGCAAGTACTTTTGGCGGGGATCTAAATTTAATGACATTGTATCCGTAGGCAAGTTTTCATAAACAGGACAATTACTGATCATTTATGCATGTTCAACGAGATTTATTCAGTTTAACCCTGAACAATCAAATGCACGTGGTATGGATGTACAAAAACCATTCGTTCATTTTAGTTTGTTAGTTTCTGGTTTGTGCGGGTATACAATCATTATATATTCCATAACAGCGTGAGAAGTCAATGTCAAGTGTACCGGAAACATATTAAGTAGAATAGGGTAGACGCATTCGTTAAATTGAAAATAAGTTTTATCGGTTAGGGGCGTAATACACTATTGTAAAATGATCGCACCGCGGATGTTTTATAATCCTACAAAATGTAAATTTGCTCGTGACATCTGATAAAAGCATATCCGACTCATTGTGTCAAGGTCTTAACTTTTGCAGCAGTGACACGTAGTATATAATATATAATATAGTTGAGCCTCGCTCTGTGAAAAGGTGGTTGAATGTATGTGCAGTCCGCACACTTGCCGCAAACTGAATTTTTGCTAAGAAGAAACACTATTTAAACGAACAATATTATAAGAGCGGAACCTGTCGTCTCAGATTAGCCTGTGCGGACTGCACATGCTAATCTGGGACAACACTTTACGCACATGCATTAAACCCCTTTTTACAGAGCGAGGCACAATTATAATATATAATATAACAGTAAACAATTGGCAGATATATTATATTATAATATATACGCCAGTGTGTTTTCACAACTGTAAAGTGTAAAAGAAAGAAGATATTTACTTCTATTGTATTATATGCATATACATTGTGTAACCTACCGTATATCCGTGTGCGTAATATGAGAATCTTAAATTGAGCATGATGATCAAACTCATCTAAAACATTGAGACAAAATCAAAGTTGAGACAGAATATTGACTGAAGTATTTTCCTGATACTAGGCCCTTGTTGGATCCACCAACAATATGTGTCGCGTTCTGAGAAAACTGGGCATAATGCATGTGCGTAAAGTGAACACAACACTTTCCGCCTAAACTGGATTTTCGCTAAGAAGAGAAAACATCATTTAAACGAAAAATGTCATAAAAGCGGAAATTGTCGTCCCTGATTAGCCTGTGCGGACTGCACAGGCTAATCTGGGATGACAATTTACGCACAAGCATTATACCCAGTTTTATCAGAACACGACACATATAAGCATAGTGAATCGCATCTTAAATGTGGAAATTAGAGTATATAATTGGTAAACTTGTCATAATATTTGCTCAGGCACTGTGGCTCCATGAGTAAAGTGTTAATGAAATTTGGTCCATTGGCACTCATAGTACGGACCTTATACCAATATGACCTTAAGGCTGTTTTAATGTTTTAAGCCGAAAAGTCAAGTGGTTTCACGCCTCCTCGGCCTGACATTCTTCGGTCGCTATAAACAACCAGTATCTCGTTTAGTCCTTGTTTTGATCACGCGAATAACGGTACTGTTTAAATGGTTATCAACTAGTGTTTACGTTTCAACCGCCATACATCATAATGTGATTTATCATTGATAGACATGTCTTTACTTGAGAGTAAGAGGCATTATCAAACGTTTGTGCATGCACACCTATTACCTACTTTGGCTTCAAGGAGCTTATTATTAAACTGTCCATGACGCACTTCAGTTATGCAACTTTAGGCGTAGTTGTAACTCGTTAAGAAGAAAAATACAGATAAATAATTATTTAGATTTTACAAGATAAAACATGCTATTGTGGTACAATATATTCAACACATGTTCATGTACCAAGTTAGTGTTCGTGTGTCTAATGAATAGATATCGCTGCGGGAAATTAAAACGGAATATATTGTGACACACACAAATAAAAAAGAGCATTTTGTATCTTGTTAAATCTATGTTACCAGACCATATCTAGCGTCGGCTATTAAAATAAGGAACACTGATTCTTTATGGGGTAACTTTATTTTATAAAACATTGTACGAAATGTTCGTTTATTTTGGGCGTTATAGGGGCTTTAATATAACGTATATAGAACAAATAACACAACTTTTCACACGAAACAACACGTCACAGAGCTTTACTATTCGGTTTGTAATATCGTTATATGGGCTTTAACAAACTGTGTTCTAATCATGCAACTGGGTCAATTATTTTTTCAATTTCATATAGACTTATTAATATAACTGTTGTTTTTAGAAATCGCATATCGGTAGTTGAATTTTGTATGCAGTAATTTATAGCGGGCACTGACAACGTGTATGATAACTTTACCTTAGTTTCAAACCACCTTTATGGGTTACAATGTTTTGTTATAAACTGTAGTTATCCAAAATGACAGCTGTGCAATATGGCAAAAGTGCTTGATATTTCTTCCATGACCGCTGCTCACGATTGATAACGCAGAACTTTAACTAGATCTTACGTACACCCGTAGTAACATGACATGTTTTAAGACTAATAATCTCGTTAACAGATATTTAATTGTTCAAGTAATCAGATAATGAACCATCATAGAGTGAAGTCGTGTTTACTTTTCAAAAACGGGCGATATAGAAATCAGACAAACAAGGTACCGTATCATCAATGTGATAACATAAATATCTATTTAACAACGGAAATGGGTAATTGATGGCGTTTTCTGTCCACTTATACCGTCATTTGTAACGTGTGTGTGCGCGTTTTCATTCGGGTCAATTTATTCTCAAAATAAGCACAAGCCCCGGACATCATAATTTGAAATCAGACACATGAGCATAAACATGAATTAACATAAGCCTTCATTTAGTTGGGATATTTAACCAAAAAACAATTGTCATATCAGAATATATCAGATGTACATAAATTTGCATATTTGCCAAAATTAGGCCTTGTGTTTGCATAAATGCCGCAATGCAATGTTGTTTACCAAATTAGTATCTCAGTGAAAGGTTTTATTTTTCTTCCTTTGTAAAATAAAGTATAGGGTAAGAACATTCAGATGGTA
Source organism: Dreissena rostriformis (assembly GCA_007657795.1). Lineage (NCBI taxonomy): Eukaryota > Metazoa > Mollusca > Bivalvia > Myida > Dreissenidae > Dreissena > Dreissena rostriformis. The sequence goes on from VMBQ01007789.1 coordinate 4,505, forward strand.
AATAATCTATGACAATGTAACTGTTGTAAGATCTTATATAAAAAACTAAAATGCTATAGTTTCATCGTTTACTTTTGGGTAATAGTAAAACTAATTAATATTCTTATATGAATTATCTGAATAAAAATTTGTATACAAAATAAATAAATAATAAATTAAATATTCTTATTTGCCGATTTTGGTTCGTTAAGGACATGTGTACCTACCACGTACGCTTTCGTAGTGTTAAGTGTTCCATAAACAACATGATTATGTTCCAAATATAATCACCAATATTTCAAGAAAATTGTCAAACTGATCGTCTTGTACATGTTTCCTTAAATACTGTAATATGACAGATGCATGCGTTGGAATAAAAAGCAGCTCAAGATAAACAATTCAGAGAGATATAGTGTTGAAAAGAACGTTTCCACATGTAAATAATACGTTTGCATATCATATATTTGTCAGTGTGCAATGAACTTCCACACATTCAAGTAGTGTTGTATGTTTTCAATTTCGTTATTTAATCGCGCTGTCATCTGGTTTTAAAACCCAGTCTGCATTCATTTTTGTTTCTGTTTGCAATTAGTAAAAAATGCGCATTTCCAGTATGTTTTTGGACTGAACAACATTTTTAGCATTTGAGATGCTCTCAACAGCAAAAAAAAAAACAACAGTCCCGGGCTGCAATGATATGAGAAGACCAAATTATCCAATCTGCATTGCTGTGTTTTTTGAAAGACTCTTTAAAGAGCTTACCCTTTTTCAGGAGCAGACGTTAACAAATGTGACGTCACCGGTTGTTCCCCATTGTACAGGGCCATCCAAAGCGGCTGGAATGCGATTGCTGATTTCCTATTGGACAAACAGTGTGACGTCAACAAAACGACAGCCAGTGGAATGACTTGCTTCTTTGCGGCTGCGCACTGCAACAAAATCAACTTCAACCAAATCACAAGACGACTAATAAAAGCAGGTAAATGTGTGCTGATTAAAAGCATTTGATGGTTATGTAAATACATGTATAGTATTGAGAACTATTTAGGAATAGCTTTGTACTACTAATTTAAATTCATTTACGATTTACATATAATATACACGCCACTGTCAGTAGATACACAAGAGACGAATCAGATATCAGCAACTCAAAATAAGAATTTCCAACAGGCCAGTAGATATGATGGCGATAAAATAATGCATATTACAACCTTGTGTTCATTGTTTAATTAATTTACACAGTTGCAAGTTCAAATCTGTTTTGTTTCTAACCATGAGCGAATAAAATTGGTAACACAGACACGAATTGACTGTAACTTGTTTGTTTAAAAAGCTTCATAAACGTATAACCGGAGTATTCTAATTTCGCAGATTACGATTTCAAAAAAGACAAGGAGTGGCTCGAGACAGAAGGTTTTCCAATCACGATGGAGGAGGACTCGGAGCTATTCGCCAAAATAGCGAAAAGGGCGGGGCTAAGGAAGGTCAAACGGCATAACACATTCATGGCCACGGGAAAACGAAGGCTGTTCAGATTCTTTCGGTCAATTTCTACCTGATATCCGCCGACTTGGGGGACAATAACATCAACCAGTTTCTTAGAGTTGAGACTGATAATAATGAATACTAATACTATTTTAATGTACATAATTCGCGTTTATGTAGATTCTTGTTTGACATTTATTACCGCTTATAATTTTACTCTCCAAAAACACTGATATTATGATGACATGAGCATTATTACAAATCTGTTAATGTACACATTATGGATGTACACTGAGTTATAAGGAAACTCCAGAAGCAGTGTTTACCCTACTTTATTTGACATATTATTCTAAGAAACTGTTAGCCCATTAAATAAATGTAAATAGTGAATCCTTCCTTCCACTTGTACGATACCGTGTATATGGTCGTGTAAAATATTGTTTATTCTATTTAATTATATTGATGTTACTTTTTGTCTACTTAAAATGTTTTGCTATTCGTGTTTTTATACACACTGTTTTTGATTTTATTGTTTCATTTGTATCCGAATTTATGTGCTAAATGTTTAATCATTTTACGGGATTTTATGTCAGCCTTGTCGTCAATTCCATAATTGGTTTACAACGAATACCTGTGATACAGTATAAAGTAATTATTCCATGCCCAAATAATTCCGTGCCGGATTGTGCTATATAGTGTCCGGAAAGTAAACACTGTTTAAAAACATACCATGTACTTTTTTACTTTATATTATGCATACATTTTTTGGCTAAAGTATCCGCAACCGGTGATGTCATCTATTTTCATAAAGAGCATTAACAGATGACATGCCTTACTACATAGTACATATGAATAACGATCTTGGATTAATCGTTTGTTGATTGGCATTCGTTTTTCCAGCATATGATACTGTTGCTTGTATTGATGTTCTGCTAGTTTAGCCAATTTTTAATACTACATCCATGAAGCTTTTTATGTCCCCCAGTCTATACTGGGGGACATATTGTTTTTGCCCTGTCTGTTTGTTTGTTGGTTTGTTNGATTTACATATAATATACACGCCACTGTCAGTAGATAAACAAGAGACGAATCAGATATCAGCAACTCAAAATAAGAATTTCCAACAGGCCAATAGATATGATGGCGATAAAATAATGCATATTACAACCTTGTGTTCATTGTTTAATAAATTTACACAGTTGCAAGTTCAAATCTGTTTTGTTTCTAACCATGAGCGAATAAAATTGGTAACACAGACACGAATTGACTGTAACTTGTTTGTTTAAAAAGCTTCATAAACGTATAACCGGAGTATTCTAATTTCGCAGATTACGATTTCAAAAAAGACAAGGAGTGGCTCGAGACAGAAGGTTTTCCAATCACGATGGAGGAGGACTCGGAGCTATTCGCCAAAATAGCGAAAAGGGCGGGGCTAAGGAAGGTCAAACGGCATAACACATTCATGGCCACGGGAAAACGAAGGCTGTTCAGATTCTTTCGGTCAATTTCTACCTGATATCCGCCGACTTGGGGGACAATAACATCAACCAGTTTCTTAGAGTTGAGACTGATAATAATGAATACTAATACTATTTTAATGTACATAATTCGCGTTTATGTAGATTCTTGTTTGACATTTATTACCGCTTATAATTTTACTCTCCAAAAACACTGATATTATGATGACATGAGCATTATTACAAATCTGTTAATGTACACATTATGGATGTACACTGAGTTATAAGGAAACTCCAGAAGCAGTGTTTACCCTACTTTATTTGACATATTATTCTAAGAAACTGTTAGCCCATTAAATAAATGTAAATAGTGAATCCTTCCTTCCACTTGTACGATACCGTGTATATGGTCGTGTAAAATATTGTTTATTCTATTTAATTATATTGATGTTACTTTTTGTCTACTTAAAATGTTTTGCTATTCGTGTTTTTATACACACTGTTTTTGATTTTATTGTTTCATTTGTATCCGAATTTATGTGCTAAATGTTTAATCATTTTACGGGGTTTTATGTCAGCCTTGTCGTCAATTCCATAATTGGTTTACAACGAATACCTGTGATACAGTATAAAGTAATTATTCCATGCCCAAATAATTCCGTGCCGGATTGTGCTATATAGTGTCCGGAAAGTAAACACTGTTTAAAAACATACCATGTACTTTTTTACTTTATATTATGCATACATTTTTTGGCTAAAGTATCCGCAACCGGTGATGTCATCTATTTTCATAAAGAGCATTAACAGATGACATGCCTTACTACATAGTACATATGAATAACGATCTTGGATTAATCGTTTGTTGATTGGCATTCGTTTTTCCAGCATATGATACTGTTGCTTGTATTGATGTTCTGCTAGTTTAGCCAATTTTTAATACTACATCCATGAAGCTTTTTATGTCCCCCAGTCTATACTGGGGGACATATTGTTTTTGCCCTGTCTGTTTGTTTGTTGGTTTGTTTGTTGGTTTGCACAAACTTTAACATTGGCCATAACTTTTGCAATATTGAAGCTAGCAATTGATATTTGGCATGCATGTGTATCTCACGGAGCTGCACATTTTGGGTGGTAAAAGGTCAAGGTCATCCTTCAAGGTCAAAAGTCAAATATATGGGTTAAAATCGCTCAAAAGGGGACATTGTGTTTCACAAACACATCAATTGTTTTTCTATATTATAAGTCATCATAACTGTAAATCATATATAAACATATACTCGTGTTTTCATCACAATGTGTTACTGAAATCTGATCGCTTGCAATTGTTGAGTAAACGATATTTCAAGATGATTTATATTTCACCAGGTACGTGTTTTATCGTGTGTGTTTTTAGCTGTACTGGCCGAAGGCCGGAAGAGCTTATATCATGGTGTGGTTTCCGTCGTCCGTCCGTCCGTCCGTGTGTGTGTGCGTGTGTGCGTCCGTTAGACTTTTTCTTGTTTACGCGATAAAATCCACAGTTTTCATCCGATTCTTTTCAAACTTGTTCAGTGTCTTCATATTCATGAGGACTCGAACCCTATTGAAAATGGGTTACATCAGACCGTCCGTCTGCCGTCCGTGCGTGCGTTAGACTTTTTCTTGTTTACGCGATAAACTCCACAGTTTTCATCCGATTCTTTTCAAACTTGTTCAGTGTCTTTATATTCATGAGGACTCAAGACCTATTGAAAATGGGTTACATCAGACCGTCCGCCCATGCGTGCGTCCGTGAGTGCGTTAGACTTTATCATGTTTACGCGATAAATTCCACAGTTTTCATCGGATTCTTTTCAAACTTGTTCAGTGTCTTAATATTAATGAGGACTCGAACCCTATTGAAAATGGGTTACATCAGACCGTCTGTCCGTCCGTGCGTGCGTCCGTTAGACTTTTTCTTGTTTACGCGATAAACTCCACAGTTTTCATCCGATTCTTTTCAAACTTGTTCAGTGTCTTTATATTAATGAGGACTCGAACCCTATTGAAAATGGGTTACATCAGACCGTCCGTCCATCCGTGCATGCATCCGTTAGACTTTTTCTTGTTTACGGTATAAACTCCACAGTTTTCATCGGATTCTTTTCAAACTTGTTCAGTGTCTTTATATTAATGAGGACTCGAACCCTATTAAAAATGGGTTACATTAGACTGTCCGTCCGTGCGTGCGTCCGTGGGTGCGTAAGACTTTTTCTTGTTTACGCGGTAAACTCCACAGTTTTCATCCGATTCTTTTCAAACTTGTTCAGTGTCTTAATATTAATGAGGACTCGAACCCTTTTGAAAATGGGTTACATCAGACCGTCCATGCGTGCGTCCGTTAGACTTTTTCTTGTTTACGCGATGAACTCCACAGTTTTCATCCGATTCTTTTCAAACTTGTTCAGTGTCTTTATATTAATGAGGACTCGAACCCTATTGAAAATGGGTTACATCAGACTGTCCGTCCGTGCGTGCGTGCGTTAGACTTTTTCTTGTTTACGCGATAAACTCCACAGTTTTCATCCGATTCTTTTCAAACTTGTTCAGTGTCTTTATATTAATGAGGACTCGAACCCTATTGAAAATGGGTTACATTAGACCGTCCGTCCGTGCGTGCGTCGGTGCGTGCGTAAGACTTTTTCTTGTTTACGCGATAAACTCCACAGTTTTCATCTGATTCTTTTCAAACTTGTTCAGTGTCTTTATATTAATGAGGACTCGCACCCTATTGAAAATGGGTAACATCAGAGTAAAAAGTCCAGAATTATCTCCCCTTGAATTTGTATTGGTCCGAGGCGTTTAAGTAGGTTGTTTAATTGGTTGCAATTATTAATTTAAAATTAAATAAAATATAAGCCATCTGATAATTCATTTGGCAAGGATGAAAGGATTTGTGTTTTCAGTATTCCCTTGCATGTTGACTTTCCATTCCATTGACATTCCAGCCAGTAGAGCGATTCAGGCCCTCATGGGCCTCTTGTTTTAAAACTGGTATTTCCTTGAAGTATGTTTTCAGTATCTTTCAGTTAACGCTCTGCCTTTAATGCACAAACCATGTTTAATGCATCACATAAACGCATACGACAATTGATTTTACTACCATAAAATATTACAATTTTTTTATTTTGAAGGTTGAACTAAACTTAACAAGGTAATAAAGACCCATGTTTTAATTTCCATTATTAGCTTAATCACTGCAAAACCAAACAGGTGATGCCAAAAGTTTTCAAGTGAAAGACATGGTCCAAAAGAATCCTAACTTAATAATTGCAATGCAACTGAAGTTGTATATTCAGCACAATGTTACCAGCTCCAAACTTACTTGTAAAAAGGTCGCCGTGGCGCAATTGATATGGTGTCCGCCTAGCGACCAGAATGTCAACGGTTCGATCTCCACTGTGGGAGCATTCTTTACATCCACCCATAGACACCCAGCACCGGTTCTACCCATGTAATGGCCTCGAGGGTGTTTCAATAAGCCTTAGGCTTAGATTCTGTAAACAAAGAAATGTCCAGAAAAGGGTAAAATAGTTGAAAAGGGTGTTAGCAGGGGTTTTATTAAGATCCCGGAGGTGAGAAGTTCGACCGGCTATTTCTTCCTAACAATGCGCTAACATCAGGCTTCTATTCTTAAAAAGTTTTAAATAAATAGTAAATAAAATTCTATATCAGTTCATTTTGCTGAATCATCCAATTACTTCAAACCTTAATAAAACCCATTAAGTAGGGGAGAGAACTCACCAAGCACGCTGAGGTTGACATTTAACTGCGCTTGTCCACTCTTGTTCTCCGCCAGGCAGGTGTACACGCCCACGTCTAGGGGAGAGGCCCTCGTTATGATCAGAGAGTGTAACTCTTCCTCGTTCACGACCATCTACACATCAAACAGTAGGCATTCAATGATGAGATTCCATAGCAACCATTGTTCTAGTAAGCTACAGGGCAAGCAGTAGGGATTCAATGAGTTTCCATAGCAACCATTGTTCCAGTATGCTACATGGCAAACAGTAGGGATTCAATTATCAGAGTTTCCATAGCAACCAATGTTTGCAATTATACATTTTTTAGTATGGCTTTTAAAGCAAATTTATAACAAGGGTATGTCAACCTATTACCTTTTTTTTCTTTTTAATATCAGAAATTTGTTAAAAGTTAAATTAGCACATGAAATATACTTTCAGGGATGACACTTTAAGCCTAGACTGAATTTTTGTTTAGAAGACTTTCTTTTAACTAAAGATTCCATAAAAGGCTAATCTAGGAAGACACTTAACGCACATGCATTAAGCCCCCTTTTCAGAGTGCGGCTAAAATAAAAAGCCTGTGACCTATGATCCTATCTTGTGGTTGTCATCAGGATACACTTTGCGGTCATTGCAGAACCAAGTCAGTTCTGGTGCCGGTCGCCCGGTAACCAATGTGTCAAACCGGACCATGTGAACTTCCCTGACCTCTGTGTCGTGGGGTTTCACCCGGAATGATTGCTTGAGTTGGGACTCGAACACCCCACCCACGTCTTCAGGCTGGTCTACGCCAGCTCGTGAGGAATCCCTTGGAAAACAAAATAAAATTAAAGTCACAACAATAAATAATTCAGTTAAAACTTCTTCTTTTTCATCTTTTTTCATTAAAATTAAACTTGCATGGTTAATTATTTATAAAACATTTAATTGAGGCTATGGACATTATGTTTAAAGGCTCGGTCAACGAGGGCAAAAATATTGGTAAGCACATTGAATCAGACACTTAAGGCTAATTAAATGCATTTAAAACAATAAAATAGTGACTCTCAAAAGTTATATCAAAACCAAAATTTTAAATTAATAATTTCTCAAAAACATTTGTTTTAATGTACAGAATGATGACAATCATTAACTAACATACATTAAATATATCATGTCCAAATGCATTCCCTCCTTCCAAACATATATCTTTTCTGCAATATCAATGCAGATATCAATGTCACATTACCTCCGCAGTATTCTGTCTAGTGTTTCAGGCTGCACAAAGGAGGTTGCATCGATATTTCTGAAGGTTTCAACGAACAGTTCGGAGGAGCAGGTGTCCTTTCCGAAGGCGGTCACGACAAGAAACGTGTAGAACCCAGCGTCCTCGTGTAGACCCATGCGAATACGCAGCGTGCAGAATCCGTCACGGTCATATTTGATCACGTAGCGATTGGAACGCTTCACGCGATGGCCGTCTTTGAACCATGTTGGTCAAGATAAATGGATATAGCTAACAAAGGTTCGTACTGAATTCTTTAGTAAACTAGATGATTGCATGGAATGTTACAATTTAGAACATAGTAGAACATCAGAAATCTCTACAGATGAGGAAGAAAGAGTTCATACCCATTTTTCCTTTATATATTTTAAATAGATTGTATCCCCATTATTACTGAATTTTTGTCATTTCTTCATCTTGTGAGACATGTTTGATAAATACGTTTCTTTAAAGATAATAAATGCATTATTAATGTGAATAAAGTACAGTTTATGTTCTATATCATTATTACTTTTTTCACATAGAAGTTAAAGAGGAGTTGAAAACACAAGGCTCAGAACATATGCATGTATGGACAGACAAGCGCATTACTTAATACCTCCCACTCCATGTGGGGGCATACAAACAAACAACCAACACAAACCTTCGGTCTAGGTTTACCTATAATCCTGTATACGAAGGTTGCGTCTGCACCCTCGATGAGTCGGAAGTCCTTGATTGGCTGCACAATCTGCCGCGGGCTTTCTGGCATGTCGTTCGGCACATCAGAGTCATACTCGGAAGTCTCTGTCTCGCTCGCAAAGCGTACTTTGCCCTCTCGGAACTGGATTTCTTCCCGGAGATGGTCCTCAAATCCAGACACTTGGAACTTAAAGAAAAGAGAAACATGCTGAGTATATGAGACAGGTAATAGGTGTTAGGAAATGTACAGCATCAAATGTCATGAAAATAAAATTGTCCCTTAAAATCATTTAAGAACAATTAAAATATATGCAAAGACGATTGATAAACTATTTTGGCTTCTAAAGGAAGAAATTGTTAAATACTATTATTCGACTTTTGGAAGTTCGTCATAAGACATACAAATAAATAAAAACCTTATAAATTCAGAATAGGTGGGCTTAATATGCAGGTTTCATTTGTGATCTGAATGTGAATGTAACAATCAACAATCAAAATTGAAGCCAATATTCAGAAATAATATAAATTTCAGAAGATTTTCCCAAATCCCAAATTAATCTCACCAATAAAGCCTATTGCCAATAATTAACTCCGTATGAGCCTCACTCTGGGAAAACTGGGCTTAATGCATGTGTATAAAGTGTCGTCCCAAATTAGCCTGTGCAGACCGCACAGACTAATCAGGGCTAACACTTTCAACCTAAACAAAATTTTCTCTAAGAAGAGTCTTCCTTTATACGAAAAACACCATACAAGCAGAAAGTATGCAAACTGCACAGGCTAATCTGCGATGACATTTACGTACATGCATTTAGCCCTGTTCTGTTGTTTATTATTTATAGCAATTGGTGAGATTAATTTGGGTTTTGGGAAAACATATGACATTTATATTATTTCTGAATATTGGCTTCAACTTTGATTCTTGAGTGTTTCATTGATATTTACATTTTGTGAGCCCGGCTCATATTTACACCTGTTTGACTCCTTCCTCATGAATGGGCTGGTATTAAGGTTCCTCCTTCTCTGACTGGGACCTGCGGTAGTCAAGGTTACTCTCGAGTATCTTTGCAGACCGTGGCACGTAGAAGTCTCTCTTGGTGCGTCGAGGCTGCTGTGACCTCTGCAGGACCTCTTGGTCAAAGGTCAAGGTCTGTGGCATGGAGGCGGGCAGCGGTGGTGCAGAGGTCGCGGGTTCTAGAAAAGAGGTGTGCTGGTTATTGAATTATCACGGGATTTTGTTTTTTAAGTTGGTAGCTCTAGATTAGAATATCATATTTATTTATATTGGTATAGAGATAACGGATGACAAAAGGAAACTGGATATTAAACAAGGGCTGTTTGTAAAACATGCATGCCCCCCCCCATATGGGCTGTCAGTTGTAGTGGCAGCCATTGTGTGAATACGTTTTTTGTCACTGTGAACTTTGACCAAGTGAATTGAAAATCAATAGGGGTCATCAGCAAGTCATGATCAATGTACCTATGAAGTTTCATGATCCTAAGCGTAAGCCTTCTTGAGTTATCATCCGGAAACCATTTTACTGTGTCGAGTCACCATGACCTTGACTTTTGACCTAGTGACCTGAAAATCAATAGGGGTCATCTGCGAGTAATGATCAATGTACCTATGAAGTTTCATGATCCTAGGCCTAATTATTCTTGAGTTATTATCAGGAAACCATTTTACTGTTTCGAGTCACTGTGACCTTGACCTTTGACCTAGTGACCTGA
>VMBQ01007789.1:15437-36694 GCA_007657795.1 Dreissena rostriformis
TATATATATATAAGAATGTGGCATACTTTCCACGGGCAGAACGGTTGCCATGATGGTGGACTCTCCAATGGGGTTCCTGGCGATGCATTCGTAGTCCCCGGCGTTTGCTGGCTCACAGCGGAATATGAACAGGGTGCACTTGCCTTTGCTCTCGTCTATCGTGATCTTGTGTCTGAAAACAAAACAGTTAGGTACAGAACACTGAGGTGTAATATTAATAGATTGCTGATCAAATTTAGATCTCAACCAAATACACCAAGTACTGGTTCTACCCAGGAAACGGACTCGAGACTTTTCAATAAGCTTCAATGCAATCAAGCTTAAATAAATAGGTTTAAACTAAATTAATTGTTTAATAATTTTCATCAGAAAATTGCTTGCTTTTCAAGAACATATAATTGCAATTATTAGAATTGCGCCTCCGAGAACCCCTGCAATAACACGTGTATGTGGCGTTAATACACTGTTTTACATGCACAAACATTTCAATACATAATTTTCAGATATGATTTTATCGTTATTAAGCATATTATTTTAGGGTGAAGAATAAAACAACATGAAACATGAAACAATTAAAATATGTGTTAATATAGATAACTGCTTTAAACAAGCTGTCATAATAATAAAGGTTAAACAAAGCTTAAAAAAAACACACAATAATATGTTTCTTAGTCTTAACTATTTTTGAAAACTATGTAGTTCCACTTAAACATGTACTTTAAAGGATAAACTAACAAGCATGACAAAAATCACAATTTAACATTCCAACCAAGTGTGTAGTTAAACAAGAGATGTATTCGTCAGAAACACAATGCCCCCTACTGCGCCGCTTTGAAATACAAGTGCTATTTATCATTTGGCATGTATAGACAATTATCTCCCTTTAAAGCTTATTACTTCCCTTGGATTTTATTTTTTGACCTTTGACCTTGAAGGATGATCTTGACCTTTCAGCACTCAAAATGTGCAGCTCCATGAGATATGCATGCATGCCAAACATCAAGTTGCTATCTTCTATATTGAAAAGTTATAGCCACTGTTAAAGTTTCGGACGGACACACAGACGGACGGATAGACGGACAGACAGACGGACTGACAGTTCAACTGCTATATGCCACCCTACCGGGGGCATAAAAATAGGAAATAATTTTACCAAATATCAAAAATAAACAAGTAAATTCGTTGAATTGATATCCCCAGCCAATTTCAAAATTTTGTGAAAGATGGAATGACAGACGGACAACGCCAATTCTATATCCTTTGGCGGGGGATAATAAATTAAGCGCATGTAAATATTCTGACCTTGTGTCGGGTTTCAGCAGGCGGCCTTATTTGGTCCAGTAGACCTCTGGGAAGGGCTGGCCCGCCACGTACGCCTCCAACACGATGCTGGTGTCCTCAAAGAGACGCGTCGTCTGCAGTCGCTCTATGAATATCGGCTTCACCGCCTCGATTGGAGACGGTATTCGCTCCTCGCGAGGACCGGAAACTTCCGGAACAAACTGCTCAGAAACTTGGGTCTCTGAGGCTGTAATAAGAATAATGTGTAAGAGAAGGTAAACAATTTACTCATCAGAAATGCATTTTGACCTGTTTACAGTCCCTTAGAAAATCAAATTACATTAAAGATTTTTCTTAATAGAGTTATGTTGTATATGCTTTATTTTCAACCCTAACATACTTAAGAGTAGCAAATAGCATAAACCTGAACAGCCTGAGAGTTACTCGCCGGCTGTTCTGAATTTATGCTGCTTGCATATAGCCATTTTCACTTTGTTTCAGTCTACACAGGCTAATCAGGGACGACACTTTCTGCTGTAATGGAATTTTCCATTTAAAGGTAGTTTCTCTAAACAAAACTCCAGTGTAGATGGAAAGTGTCATCCCTGATTAGCCAGCGCAGACTGCACAGGATAATCTGGGATGACACTTTACGCACACGCATTAAGCCCAGTTTTCCCAGGATGAGGCTCACATAAAGACACGTACGCAGCACTGTCAGCTGGCACTCAGAGATGGTTGTTCCATCGGCGTTCGTGATGACGCATTTGAATCTCTCAGAATCATCCGGGAAAGCCTCGGCAATGGAGAGCGAGGTACTCTCGTTGCTGTACGTGATCTCAAAGTCAGTGGAGCTCTGAATCTCGGAGTCTTCACGATACCATTTCACGATGGGCTCGGGCTGACCTTTGAATGTGACCTCTCACCCTTTGACCTTCTGGGCACCTCTGGCAATGTAATGTCTTCAATGTTATTTGTTTTACATAATGGCTGAAATTTAATTGTTTTACATAATAAGTAATACATATGTGAGCAATAAAATACTATAAATACATACATTTTCCCCAGCTGAATATTGTAAGTTATTGTAACAAATTCAGACTAAATCCTTTTATTTTTAACATTTGATTATTAAACTTATTTATAACATAAACCCGTAGATACACATACATATATTAAATTCCCAATACTGCAAACTGAATGAAAAGGCTAAACTTCTTTTTTTTAAAGCAAATTCGTTGAATTCAATTTCAAAATTTTGTCACAGACGGACGGAATGAGCGATGGACAAGGCAAATTCTATTTCCCTCCCCTTTGGTGCGGAATATAATATAATCCCTTGTCATACTAAGATGGTAAAATACATAACACCGCATAATTATGACAGAAAAGCCATGATTACCCGAATAAACTTGGGTCTCTCTTTCAGGTAAAGTGTCTTGTGTGCAGGTGGAGCCACTTCTTCAACAATCGGGATACCATACTTTGGCAGACGCATCTCCGTCGTTGATTTTTACCTTCCTTTCCGGTTCCTGTAAAGGTTCCTCCACTGGGACACCGAAAACCGAAATCCTTTTTTGGAATTTCCGTTAACGGTATCTGTTCTTCAATCTCCATTTTCAACTGTTCGGTGTATTTTTCTGGTTTCTTGTCTTCATCGGGTTTCTGGACTTTCGAGTATTTTGGAGCCACGGTGGGTCCAGGGCGTTTAGGGGCCGATCTGGTTCCCGGCGCTCGAGCGGGCTCGAACATTTCCCGCGCCTCGCTGACTGGTTTCTGTTCTTCCTCCATGACTTCATCGACTGGGAGGCCTTAAAGAAAAATATAACGTTTTTTATATCCATGTCAGTTCAGTGTTTTCATAGCATACTATAACATATAATTGCTACAGTCAGCACAAAATGCAAGTAAGAAACATGGATGGTTAAAAGGATGGTCAAAATAATAAAAAATATTATCTCTAAAAACAAAACTTCACAATCATTAGCTCTTAAATGTTTGACCCGTTAATTATGCACAATTGTCAGTACAAAATGCAAGTAAGAACCATGGATGATCTCAACAGAAACAATTAATGTCTCTAAAAAAATACAATAACTAGCTCTTATAATAATAGGTTAAGCAGGTAATTATGGAACAAGAGGGCCATGATGGCCATGAATCGCTCACTTTTTACCTAATGTTTGACCCCAGATGACCCATATACGATCCAAAATCAGATATTATGAAGATAAACATTCTGACCATATTTCATTAATATGAGATGAAAACTATGACGTCTATTGTCTACACAAGGTTTTTCTATGATTTGACCTAGTGAACTAGTTTCTAACCCCAGATGACCCAAATACCATCCAAATCCAGATGTCATCAAGATAAACATTCTGACAAAGTTTCATAAAGATCTGATGGAAACAGTGACCTCTATTATTTACACAAGGTTTTCTATGATTTGACCTAGTGACCTAGTTTTTAATCCCAGATGACCCAAATAAAATCCTAACCCAGATTTCATCAAGATTAACATTCTGGCCAAATTTTGTGAAGATTAGATGAAAACTGTGATCTCTATTGTCTACACAAGGTTTTTCTATTATTTGACCTAGTGACCTAGTTTTTGACCCCAGATGACCCAACCCAGATTTCATCAAGATAAACATTCTGATCAAATTTCATAAAGATTGGATGAAAACTGTGACCTCTATTGTCTACACAAGGTTTTTATATTATTTGACCTAGTGACCTGGTTTTTGACCCCAGATGACCCAAATACAATCCCAACCCAGATTTCATCAAGATAAACATTCTGACCAAATTTCAGAAAGATTAGATGAAAACTGTGATCTCTACTGTCTACACAAACAAATTGTTGACGGACGCACGGACACACTCACGACGGAGGCCGGACATCACACGATCACGCGTGATTTAAAGCGGACATCACAGCCCCTGACCAGACTGTGCTATTGCGCAGACTGGGCTTGAGCCACGCTAGCCGAAGCGCCATAAGACCCATTTTCACATGACACGGTTCTGAAAGAGTGATTTGAATGTGTCGAAAGAAAACTGAGTGTTAATCAAATATTTAAATTCCATATATTTTGATTGGAAAAAAATCATAATAAGCCATGTGAGGACAAATATGAAGTGATCTCGCGTAGTACAATTAGTTGTGAGCGTTAGCTCACGACTTAAGTTACAGAGCATGTTGTGCAAATCAGTATATTATGGTGTACGGGCCGGTCCAAAAGTCTAAACCGTCTGATACGATCGTATCAGACGGTTTAGCCAGAACCGTATCATACGGTTTTGCGACCATAAACCGTCTGATACGATCGTATCAGACGGTTTTGACTTTTGGACCGATTGTACGCTTAACTGATTGATGCGAAACCGTATGATACGATTCGTATCATACGGTTTAGCGTAAACCGTATCATACGGCATACACTGAATAAATCTATTTATAGTCGCAAAACCGTATGATACGGTTCTTGCTAAACCGTCTGATACGATCGTATCAGACGGTTTAGACTTGAGGACCGGACCGGATAATACCCATCATAAACAGTCTGATACGATTCGTATCATACGGTTTCGGATCAGACGGTTTAACGTACCAACCGGTCCAAAAGTCTTAAAAGCGTATCATACGGTTTAAAGCGTATCATACGGTTTATAAACCGTCTGATACGGCTCTAGCTAAACCGTATGATACGATTCAGACTTTTGAACCGGTCCGTACACCATAGTATGTGGCTAGAAGCCTTAGCTACGCTAAGAACCGTAACTCACTATGCTAGGAACGATTACCGCTTACATGGCTTAGGAGCGTCTGCTCTACTCCCAGTGAGTGTATTAACCAGCTTGTAAGACGACATTGGCCAGTCAAGTGTTTATCATTGAAATCTGTACATATTCACTGCTTTCAGGGAAAACGGGGCTTAATGCGTGTCAAATAAGATTAGCCTGTGCACACTGATTAGCCTGTGTAATGCGCACAAGCTAATCAAGGACGACAACAGCGAACAACTTCAGTGCCTTCAGCGCTTTGATTAAGTAATGCCTAATGGTAGCCATGACTACAGTAAATGTCATGTTTGTAGAAATCTAGGTCCAGCAACATATAGGGCTCTGATTAACAATATAATTTTTATACAGGCAATATTGTCCACGCAGATTTAGCAAAAGTGTTGTTAAATTCATGTAAAATGTTTCTTTTATAAGACTATATATTGCCCATTCACAATTTTTAGGCCACTTTAGAATTAAATTGACATTTTATACTGATCCTATAAATCCTGTTCGCTGAAGTTCTTTAGGCTACATGAACGACAGAACACATGCATTAAACAGGGATTAAATATTGAAGAAAAAAAATCACCAGATCAAAATAAATTTGTCTACATCTACATCGTACGTCGCTACCGTCAAGCTTGACAATTATGCGACAGGTGGTGAGAAGATGAAGTAAGAGTGAGAAAATAGTAAAGTGAGAAGAGTTTGATAGTTAAAAGTCAGAAGGGCAGTAAAGGTGCGGCCCCAGCTACGTTTCATCCCTCTCCTTCATGCCTCTCTGGCTATGATGGCCGCCAAGAGGATTGAACCTCAACCGGCACAGCCATGACGGGTCATTGGGGGTTACTTTGTAGCTGGCGCGGACGACTTGATTAGAAACTTAATGCTGCTAGCCCCTGCATGAAGGATACCAAGTCAGGGGAATTGGCAACAGAGGCTGGTAAGCTGTCCCAGGTCGGTATTGTTCTAGGGAATAATAATAATGTGTCAGGATTGTTCAGGAGTGTCTGCTTTGAAAACACCATAAGTTTTTGTAAATGCTATCTTTTGCAGCGTGTAGTTCTTCTTACATGCTTTGAGCTTTTATGTCATAATGAGTAAGCACGAACTGCGACACGGAGGGTCAGTAAATGCAAGTAGGATTTGGATTATTGCAACTAGTTGTCCAGTGGCAATGCAGACAGCAGTGTGAGTTTTTGCGAGTTTGTGGAAATTATAATTATCACATGCCTCGTTTGACGCATCCACAGATATGAAGTTTGCATAATCCACTGGTAGACAAGATACCAAATCATGCTGATCACTTTCAGACATAGCTGTTGATAAAACGAAACTATCTGTCAACTCTTCCTCTTGATTATTGTATTTGAGTCTTCTTTTGAAGAGTTTGTGAGACTCACGTGATATACAAAATGGCAGCGCCCATTGTCGACATATAAACAATGGAATATTTTCTGAAATTTCGCTATGTCTACAGAAGATAATGCAACACAGCAGGTATACAATCGGTCACTATTTTATTTCGATTCTTATTATAAATAGGTCGCAGTTGTACAAAGGACCAATATCACATAGTCATATCTGCGATTATGTTGTTACTTAGTTTAAACATATTTATTTTAGCTCGATTGAAGCGAAAGCCTTAGGCTTATTGAAACGCTCTCGAGTCCGTTTCCTGGGACTAGAACAAGTACTTGGTGTCTTTAGGGGATATCAAAGGAATGCTCCCAGTGGGGTTCGAACCCGTGATCTCCCGATCGCTAGGCGGACACCATATCCACTACGCCACGGCGATCTCTATGTTGATACTTGGTCGCGGTGGTGTAGTGGATTAGGTGTCCGCCTAGTGATCGGGAGTTCGTGGGTTCGCTCTCTACTCGGGGAGCGTTCTCATTATCTCCTCCATAGACACCAAGTACTGGTTCTTCCCAGGAAACGTACTCGACAGTGTCCTATCTGCCTATAATAGGCCTTCCTGTAATGGTCAGCAATTGACTGTAGCCAATGTAGGAAGTACGAAGTAGAAGACTTGTTGGATATCATAATCAGTTTGCTTTGTTTTGTATTGTATAAGGCAGGCAAATAGGATGACTTAAGTATATTGAACATACTTATATTTGTCTACCCTTGTTTTCAATGTATAGAGAGATGAGATTGAGGCCCTATCGTCAATCTACGGAGTTGAGTGGTGCGTTGTAGATGAGGAACATAGAATATACTGCATCATAGTTACCGATGGCCAACAAAACTCTGTGTGGAAAGTGTGCTTGCAGGTAGTGACACATGCACGATATTTGTTCTGAGTTATGTGCAGATAGTGATCATTGTGATAAGCTTGCCACACTTCTACTAATGGTGCTCTGGTGTAAAAATTGAAGGGGAATGTTCTCATATTATTTCAAAAGTTTACAAAACAAGCTTGTTGAATCGTAAATTGAAAATTGTCAATAACAATTACTTGTCAGAAATGCTGAGTAATGAAAAACCAGGTTCTTTAATATGATTAGGATACACAGGGACCTCTTAATATGATTAGAAATTTAAATATAAAAAAAACAACATTTTAATGTATGACACCACACTGTTTACTTCGAACGACAAAAAATGTCCAAAAACTAATTTGTTGACATTATGATATCTGGTCTATTGCTTTAATGCTACTTTTTATATAGGGCCATATAGAATATGTTCAATCTGTGTATGTCATAAGTGATAGTTTAAACAAACTTTTAATTCCTGAGGATTAAGAAATATACAATAAGTTCACAAAATTTCATGACATTAGCTCTAACAGTGCGATAGTCTTATTTATAAGACGTGCAACGAATTTATAGATACTTTTTATATGGGCTAAATTCTCTGGATTATTCAAATATTACCCATATAAAAAAGTAGCTTAATATTTGAGAGCGTCAACAAGTTGGACTATGCAGAAGATATGCAGAGAGCGTTGCGTCCAAAGGTGACATTTCTCGACTGTGTGATTTTGGGCAGTGAATGAGGAGTATGCACTTCTTTCAAGATAGATGCAAACACTCCTGCAAGCATTGTTGCGTTTATTAGTTTATTAACATTAATTAAATACAAATAGTTTTTCATTAACATGTGCAGGGGTTTCATTAACGATGTCGATGATTAAGACCTGGGACCAAAATAATCAAGTATGGCTCCTGGCTTTTTTTAAGCTTAAGTTAAATAAAATCCCTTCTAGTTTTAGAAATAATCGCGCCCTAAAACATAAATGACATCCCTGCATATGTACAACATCAATAAAACACAGTTGTAGTAATAAAATACAAACAAGAGATGTGTTCGTCAGAAACACAATGCCCCCTACTGCGCCGCTTTGAATTAAACATTTTATGTGTGTGATTATATCCCTTTAAAAATTATAACTTCCCTTGTGAAAATGATCTGTACCTGCCAAATGATAAATAGAAATTATCTCCCTTTAAAGCTTGTTACTTCCCTTGGATTTTGTTTTTTGANTTGGAAATTATTTCCTTTTTCTGTGGACCATAATTTAGCATATGCATGTTTAGTCAAAACAATGTTTCCAGCTATGTTGTTAGCTTACCTTAGTGCCAATGATGAGCTTTTGTTATTGCCCATGATGTATGTCATAAATAAATTGGTATGCTGTCTCCCATTGGTGCTTACCCTAGTTTTATTTTTATCACTGGTTGAGTTTTCTTTAATTTTTGCTAGATTTGATCGAAAAAGGAAGATATTTTGCAAAGGGATTTCTGTCATTAAACATCCTTATTAAAGTGAGAAATAACAATAAGAATATTTAAAATAACTGAACAAAAAAATTAAGCCTAACCTATTCTTTTTTAAGAATCTAGTGAAAACAACTTTTTTACTTGCCTTATTAATTCTGTAAAAATCTTGATATACATACTAGTTGTCACAGCTTGAAGGCTTCAACCATCCAGGCCCGGGCCACCGCCTCGCTGGCCCAAAGCCGGATGGCCAGTTGACCGTGGTCAAGTTGCGCCAACTGTTCGGCAGAAAGCAGGGGGACGACAGGAGGGAGAGGGAGGGCAGCCTCATCGTCTTCGGGGTCATCGTCTGGGTCTTCGGGATCTGACTCTGGCTTGAAGTCAGCCTCTGCTGCTCCATGCCGTGGGGGAGTACCTCCTTGCCGTGGGGGAGTACCTCCTTTCTGTGGGGGAGTACCTCCTTGATGTGGGGGAGTAAAAATAACTTAACAATATTTTTTTTAGCCGACCTACCTAACCTAGGAGCTGCGAGTAGAAACAACCTTTTATTGGCCTTATCAATGCTTTACTGTTGATATACATACTAGTTTCCCATTATCAATGCTTTAAAACAGTTGATATACATACTAGTTTGCAGAGCCTTACGGCTTCTGGTTTTCACCTATAGGCCTCCTGTTGGGTGGTGGAACGACGGTCAGCTGACTGGGGGGAGGGGTGCTAGGTGGGCTGGCCGGAGGTCTTCTACAGCAACTATTGGGGTCAGATAATGAAAAATACAAACAAACAAATTACAGACAACTAAAATATAAGTTACTCAAATTTTAGCTCACCTGATTGCTCAGGTGAGCTTTTGGGATCGGTCTTTGTCCGTTGTCCTTCCGTCCACATTTGGTTTGTAAACACTCTAGAGGCCACATTTCTTGTCCGATCTTCATGAAGTTTGGTCAGAAGATGTGTCCCAATGATACCTCGATCGAGTTCGAAACTGGGTCATGCTGGGTCAAAAACTAGGTCACTAGGTCAAACAAGAGGGCCATGGGCCCTAAGGCACTCACCTGAGACCCGAAGGAAATAAACTATTCTGAGGTTGATTTCAAAATAATAAAAGTACTTTATGAAACATAACTATTATCATAAGGTTCATAAACGTAAATTTGATCGTCCCTGAAAACCATGTTCTTCAGAGAAGCGGAACCATTTTCAAACTAAATCAAGATATCATAAGAACATATGTTCTCAGCATGTTTCATTAAGATTGAACTAAAATGTGACTTATAGAGAGTTCACTATGTTTCATATAGCCATAAAAAGGAAACTGTCACCCACCTGAGGGCCTTGTTTTCAAAAAAAAAACAGAACTATTTTCAGACTCACTTGCAATGATATTTCCAATTAAAACAACAATCAACCCTGTTTAAAAACAAAAATCTTTGATAATCACACCAGAACAATCGACCTCATCAATAAAATGTGTGCCATAACAATTTGTTTTCCACTCTTATCAATCTGAAGGTCTGAATGTGAGTTCCTAGCTGAGGCCTATTTCTAGGGACTAAGGGGCTACTGTACCAGAACAATGCAGGCACAGTCAATAGAGTATTAATTAGTTGCTGATAAGCAGGTGGCTGTATGGGTTCAATTGGAGAGATCAGAGTTAAAAATATTCCTGAACTGTTATTGAATCTATGATAAGAACATTAAAAAAAATACCCACAAATATTACAATTTAATAAATGCCCAATGGGCTTTTCTGTAGACAGTTCTAAAAAACATTTCAGTGACCTTAAACATAACAACTGAGTTTAACCTAGAAGAGCATGCTCCACCAGACCAATTCAATTAGCCTTGGTAAGCCACTTACAACTGTAAATCAGTTGGGTGTTCATTGAAAGAGAACCATGACCATTTTTATTTCTGTGTAGCTGATCAACCCAGCTTTTCACCTTAATTGACCTTTTCATAACGCCAGCAGACCCGAATGAATACAATCCATTCATTCCATTGGCTGACTTGAGCATCGTCCACCAAAACATTGGCAATATCACCCTGTCTTTTAAGTATAGGATTTAACACTAATCAATGTATGGAAATGCGACTTCTCTCTGCATATTCATTTTGGTCCAGTTACATTACGCATTCCAGTAAATTCCATCCCTAAGACATTCAGGGTCAGTGCTGGGCAGTAAATTGTCAGGGGAAGACGGAATGTACTATTAATAAACGCCTTATGGTGATAACACAGTATTGCTTTGAAGATATCAAATACACAATTTTTTGGGAAAAAAACATGAATGCAAACCTATCCTCAAATGCCTTTTGTTTTGCATTGTGAGACAAAACTACAGAAAAAGTAGTGTCCATGATAGAAGGGAAATCATTTAATTATCTAGCCACACATGTGTGACGTACGCGGTCAGTCTGTCTGAAAATCTTTCCTGCAAGCCAAAATAGGCTACCGACATTTGCCAGTTTGCTATAAATAACACAGTGTGACTTCAATTTTCTATCGGAAATAACCGTGGTTTGATGCTCCATTTACAAGGCGCAATTAAATTAAAGACCTGCATCATGCGAAGATAGGACTTATAAATCTCCAGTCCAGCCTGCGCATCCGCGCAGTCTTGTGAGGATATGCATACTGAGGAGGATACTCAGGAGATACCACAAAACGTTGCATGCATTTTTATAGAGGAAAATGTAGCCCCTGACCAGAATGTGCAAGTGTGCAGGCTGAGCTTGAGCTATGTTGACCGCATATGCCATAAGACCAATTTTCGCATGACGCGGATGTAACAGTGTTATTTGAATGTGTGGAAAGAAACCTGTGTCTTAATAAAATATCAAATGTTTCGATGACAAAGTTATAAATTCATAATAAGCTACGTGAGGAAACATATGTGATCACACATAGTAGAATTTGTATCTACGAACACTTTTATGTGGTTAAATATACATTCACTTCATGACAAACATTTCATGGGGTGGATATGCGACTTTTAAGTGAAAAAAAGAACACAAAAATACTTAAACCTTTGTTTTTTATTTAATAACTTAGAAAAGTAAATTTTCTTCCTTTATTTCAAAGTCAGGATATACGCCAAATATATTTCTTATCTGCACAGGCTAATCAGGGACGACAATTTCCGCTTTTATGGAATTGTTCGTTTAAATGATGTTTCTTCTTAGCGAAAATCCAGTTTGGGCGGAAAGTGTCGTCCTGGATTAGCCTGTGCGGACTGCACAGGCTAATCTGGGATGACACTTTACGCACAAGCATTTTGCCCAGTTTTCTCAGAACACGCAAAATTTGTGTTGTTAATATTGGTATGCTCCTATCAGTAACAGAGATCAAGCTGCATTCTTACAATCTGTATTTCATACCTCCCGAGCTATGCCCCCTCTCACTTGTTGGACATATGCAGGCTTTCCAGCAGGCCTTAACAAAAAACTAGGAGTGCTCTGAACGAAACACTAGGAGAAAACTAGGAAAAAACTAGAAGGGTTTATGAAAAACTAGGAGTTATTTCATAACAAGTCATACCTTTTTGAAAACAAACCATTAATTTCAGGGGTCTCGCGGGTGGGCGATTTTTAATGAATATTAACTTTGCACATAACTTTCATGAAGGCGAAGTGACTTCTTCTCCTTTTAATAATTTACTTTGTGCCAGACATTGACAGATTAAAATCAATTTGATGTGGAGAATTGCTGGTCACAGGAGGATTCTCAGCTATAAGTTGCCGCATTCCCATTTACAGGTCGTGCAACGTTGAACATTGAAATGAACATTCAGGAGCTATGAGACTTCTTTAACATGTTCATAGATGATGCCTTCATTAACTGCCTTGTGCTGGCTACCAATAACTTTGCTTCAGCAAAATTAAAAGGCCCATTATAACAATACTCATGAATGATCAATTAGGAACAGGTAACCTAGCATTGGCAATAAGGCCTAACAAAAAAGTGTTTGTTTCCACTGACATGGCCAAAAAAATTAGGGTAGGTAGGTAGGCAAATAATTTTATTTTTTAGAAAATGTCGTACATGGTGCATCGTCTTCTCATTTTTTGTGTACAACTGTACGTACAATAAATTTGATGATGTATGTTATGCTATATGGCTGTATTTAAATGCTTTAATGAAATAAAAAACTTGCTGTTCATTAATATTGCATTTGTTGCCAGGGTTCGCCAAAACTTGAAAAATCTGTCAGTCATTCGGACTGTTTGTCAGTCCGAATCAGTTTCTGTCATTCCCATTGTCCGACTAAACTATAACAACAAAACACAACAAAAGAGAGTACCTGTTAGATATTTATTGGTTTTAATCACATTAAAATACAATAAAAACATGTCCAAAGTCGATATAATTAAACAATTATTATATTAATAATCAACCACAAATAATCCAAAGGCATACTTTTTAGACTTCTTTTTGTCAAACTGTTTTTTAGCCCCCACAGCTCTACAAATCCGTGTTCTTGAAAGTCAGGGTTACACCCAATCAAGTTTGACTTATTGCACACATCCATTTACATATATGCTTTGGATGACTTCAATTTCTGTTTATTAGCCAATTGACATCTCGCCTGGACGATGATCGCTCCGCCCACTTAGTCACGTGGCTAAGCTGTCTGAAAACCTAGACACGCTTACACCAAAGTGGCCTCTTTGCCTACAGATTGCCTATAGATCACGCGATATTCCGGATGATTTTTATGGACTTTTTCGCCCCCTATAACACTGGTAAAAGGGGTTTGTGACATTTATTTATTATGAAAATGCAAGAAATATTAGTTTATAAAGAACATTAGATATTTATAACGGGTATTTCGGTACGTTAAACACGCTGTCAAACGCTTGCGCGCTTACCGAAATCTAATCTATTGCTTCGTGCTATGGTGGAATTAGCAATAAATTAACACTGGTATATACCCATGTTATCTTCGAAAATATTTACGAAACATTTTTTCTCCTATGTATTTTGCGCGAACTAGCGATTTATAATTTGTATTTCTGTTAAGTTTTACACGCTTTCTGAGGCCGAGTTGGTACCTAAATCACAAATGTTATTACGTATAAAAGTGATATTAATAATATTAAACATTGCTAATGGGACATTTATCAATCACTAACATTGAAAGTGCAAAACAACACAGTCAGTTTGGTCATTGTCTGATATAAATTAGCGTTCTGTGAAGGGTATTTCGTTCAGGCTACTTAATAAAAGCTACAAAAATCAGATGCTCGCGCAGGTATCGACTTCTCCCAAGTTACCGAGTTTATTGGGGATATCAGTAATAAATAACTCTTGTACTATGGCATGTATCGATACGTTTTTATTTAAAAAGTAACATTATTTAATTGTTATCACTTGTTTCTGACACAAAAACACGATTTTTAACGAGGATTTTGTTCAGTTACGCAATATGGGTATCAATATTCCCTATTATTGTACACATACAAGTGATATAAAATATTAATTCACACTAAATAATGCTAATGTGACAATTCCAGTTTTTGAAATAAATTAATGTTCTATAAGGGGGATTTCGGTAATTCTACACATTGAAGCTTTCACTCACACTTGTCAAGACCACATAACCGCTTTGGCAAACATTGTATACATTCAATTCATCTAACTTATCTTTCCGGATACCTAATGTCCGAGTTACATAAACCCTATTCACACCGCTTTACCATATTTAATTTCCTCTTTTTTTTCGAACAAAATAAACAAAACTCGGAAAAAATGAGAACTAGGCATTCGATCTCTAAGTGTGGATTAAAAGCGTTAATTGGTGACACCACATGTCTGCACATGTGTAGATACCGGTATTAAGATAAGATATCACGTGTCACCTTCTAATAACATGTATAATGACAATCAAGTGCATTACTTTAAGAGTAATAAATCGCAGCATGAATTAGATTTCATGGTTAGTTTTATTACTCTTAAAGTAATGCAGATGAATCTTGCTTCTATTAATCACCTAATAACTGATAAAACTATTTAAAAAACACCAACTTTTATGTGATGATCAGATCGATAACATAAACTATTTAAATCTGCTCATATATTCGATAATAGCATATTGTAATTGTCGTTGACAGTGTTGACGTTCAGTTGTTCGTGGGTACGATCGCATGCATTTATCCATCTCTTACACTTCTCGAAATCCTTTTTCGGCTTTGGAAACGGTATTAATGCAATTCCACCAACTATACTTTCTGGATATCGATTGCCCGAGTTACACAATCCCAATTGACACCGTTTAACTACATTTAATCTTCGTTTTTTAAAGAGAAAAACAAAAGAAACTCGTTGAAAAATCTGAATATCCAGATTCTGCGTGTCTAGAAAATGGCGGACAGCTCGTTGGTTACTAAAGCGCCCGATAAATCGATGGCTGATTGGTCGATCGATATTTAGATAAGGATTTGATTGACAGTTGGCGAGATGTCAATAGACCTATCCCGGAAAAGCACGAGTTTATATAAAAAAAAACTAATTACCCCGGTACAAATAACGCTGGTCCACTATATCAACCAATGATAGCTTACTTTAAATCCTAACGGTTGATACGGTGTGTGCTTTTGAAAGGATTATAAATGGGTCAGCTTTATTTGTACCAGCAGATTAGTGGGGTTTTCCAAAAAATATTTTTTTCGGGATACGTATATTGCACACGTTCTAAAACAACACCTATTGACGTATTTGTAAAATATTTGCTCTTAGCTGAGGTAGTTGATTTCCAGGTTTAATTAAATGAATGTCTTTCACACCTATTTCTTGATAGAAAGGTCCATGATAATTACCCGCATACATTATTGTTGTCTGAAATAACACAAAACATATTGTTACTAACTATCAACAATAAATCAACACATAAATATCCCTATGTCCGAATTTTAATATATCCGAAATATAGTACATCGATTGAATTACCTACTTTTGATTTCAGAAATTGTTGGTATCTTAAATAAAATAATGTGAAGTGTTAAACATGTATTTTTTAAACTCAGTTAAATACATCAATAACACAACATTAACACTTTAGTGTGTGTGTGTGTGTGTTTGTATTTGTAAATGTTGTCCCCCAAAGCGCGTAGTGATAGTTGTTTCTGATTAATGATAATTGGTGTAATGAGGGGTATAAAATAAGTGAAGAGTTCATAGAACGCTGAACAGAAACCAATTTTTCTTTTTGTTGCCTCACTTCTCCCTAATTTCAGCTGATGGAGAACTAACTTCTCCCTCAAATTTGTACCATTTCTCCCAAAGATGTTACCACTTCTCCCTATTTTGCCTTTAGGGAGAAGTGACCCTTGATTAATGCATACCTACAGCAAACCAAAATATATTTAAAACACTATGAATACATGTATACATATCCAGAGGTGACATTAAATTAACAAAACCAAAAAATTATTTTGCTCATTTAAGAATTTTAAGACTTGTCACTGAAAAAAACTAGGAGAACTAGGAGCTTTTTGTAAAAACTAGGAGACTTTAAAAAAAACTAGAAAAAACAAGGAAAACTGGGAAAAACTAGGAACGATGGAAAGACTGCATATGTTCCCAACTGCTGAAGGATAACTTCCAACTGAAAAATTAAACAAAAAAACATTCCAGCTATGTTGTAAGCTCACCTAAGTGCCGGGGGTCCGCTGGCGGGGTGTTCCCTGGCGGGGTGTTCTTGGCGGGGTGTTCCCTGGCAGGCTGTTTGCTGGTCGGGGGGTTGGCTGGCCGAATGGCAGCTGGCGAGGCATTTTCCTCTTCATTTGAACCTGTGAAAAATTAAATAATGATCAAAACTATTATTTATACTTTTTATACCTGAAATTCATTTGTAGACCACTCAGAATATCAAAACTTGCCTTACAATCACATATGTCTTGAGAAAAGTTTGTATGTGTGTCTGACAATCACAAGAATAAGCAGACACATGTACCTACCATATGACATAGTTTTCAAAAGTTTAGCTTCTAGCTTACTATTTTTAGTGTTAAGTTTTTGTTTTTGCAATGGGACAGACATACAGAAAGACATACATACATAAGCAATGATGGGCAGGTCAACAAGGAAACACTTGCACTCTATAATATAATAACTGTCCAACATTATAGCCTGAAGTATCAGGTGTTCGTTTTGAAATAAGTAAAGTTTTTAAGTTTTATTTAAATGCTGCATCTAATTGGATAATGCACCCACATGACCCTTTTTTATTTCCTGATGAAACCGCTTAATATGCAAATAAAAGTGTTAATATAATTCATGACTCTATTACTTTTTCATAATCTAGCTGACTGACTTCGTTGTTTTGCGTGAATCTAAACAATGTGAATATTACACATTTTTATTGTACACATACTTTCTTCGCTTCTACTTCCCCCCCCCCCAACCGTCTGTAAATTACATAGGCAAAAAGTCAGAACAAGATTGAATAAAACAACCATACAATCTTAAAGATTAAAATCAACCGAATTTTCAAGAATTGTGTATCCCATGGAGAGGTTGGGAGAAAGGAACATTTAAATAAATCAAAACAAAGCAAGGTTGGAAAACTTAATAACATTGTTTTAGTATTACATATTAATACAAATTATTGGCTAGATGAAGGCCATTGAATTTGTTAAAACTTGCCAACATACCCCAGATACTTGTGATTTCTATACAAAACAAGAGATGTGTTTGTCAGAAACACAATGCCCCATAATGCGCCGCTTTGAAATAAAATTTATATTTATTATTTGGCAGGTTTAGAAATTATCTCCCTTAAAGCCTATTACTTCCATTGGATTTTGTTTTTTGACCTTTGACCTTGAATGATGACCTTGACCTTGATGGTCGCTAGGCAGACACCATATCCACTATGTCATCGCGAATTAATTCGTTAAATGCGTTAATTTGTTCATTTCAGACAGCTTATGAGGATTGTAGACCGTAAGAAAACAGAAATATTACAAGAGATGTGTTTGTCAGAAACACAATGCCCCCTACTTCGCCGCTTTGAAATAAAATTTCTATTAATCATTTGGCAGGTATAGAAAGTATCTTCCTTTAAGCTTATTATTTCCATGGGATTTTGTTTTTTGACCTTTGACCTTGAAGGATGACCTTGACCTTTCACAACTCAAAATGTGCACCTTCATGAGACACACATTCCTGTCAAATATCAAGTTGCTATCTTCAATATTGCAAAAGTTATGACCAAACTTTAACCAAGATTTAAGTTTTTGGTTAATGTTTTGGGACAGACAGAATGACAGACAGGCCAAAAACAATATACCCCCTCTTCATCGAAGAAAGGGGCATAAAAACACATTACATTCTTGAACAATATTACTGGGATTCAGATATTTTATCTCATGTTCATATTATAAATCAAAATTAAATATCTAACCTTTTCCAGCGAACTCTGGTTTGCTGCAAAAAGAAGAGATGCAGAAATTAGTACTATCACACAAAATAGATGTACTATTTCCTAGCATATGTTGTACTTTTTTCAAAATGAATGTTCAGTTTATAAACATCTGACATTTCTGCAAAAATAAGGATAATTTAAAATTAATGATATACCCAAGCCAAATGTCATACATTAAAGGAAAGACTTGCAATACCATTTTGTTACGTGTCCTATGAAAGCTTGTATCCAATTGTAAGTGACATGTAATTTTTGAAGAAATTACTTGATAATCACCAACATTATGTTCAATCAATTTTCAGTCTTCTATTGCACATCTCCTCTTGGTAGTGAAGCTTCCCATACAGTTTCATTGAATTCCGGTCATTAGTTGCTGAGAAATAGCCCGGACAAGAATTGCACTATAAGTACATTTAATGGAAAATTTCAAAGGGCCATTAATCTGTGAAAATCATCCGACCAGAACCGGCTGATAATATGCACATCTCCTCTTGGTAGTGAAGCTTCCCATAAAGTTTAATTGAATTCCGGTCATTAATTGCTGAGAAATAGCCCGGACAAAAAGTGTGCACGGACGGACGCACGGACGGACGAAGCGGCGACTCTATGCTCCCCCAAATTTGTTTGGGGGAGCATAACAAGTATATTTTTTCCCAATTGGGACCTAAACATTTCCAATTGAAGGTTTAAACATTTATTTTTTTATTTTTTTTTAGATTTCAAGAATTAGGTAATCTCCCATCAATCTCTATAATTTCAACCTTAGTAAATATAATATTTAAAACACTTTTATCCTCATTTTTGAAGCATTTGTAAGTAAAACAACTACAACACAAATTTCCCAATTTTAGTCAAAACGCTGCGATTTTTTCCAATCCAAAGGGACCCGGCCCATTCCCAAAATGGTGTTAAAAAACACTGCAGTACAAGGGGTTACTTTATATAAAGCAAAGCTTAATAAACTTGTTTTTGATTAAAACAAATAACATTAAATTGCTTTGCTCAATTACACATTGTTATGTAAAGCATTTAAATGTTTTGTTAAACGATAATGTGCAGACATATATTACCCATGTTATCTTAAACAGACATCAAATAAGCTTTTGCCAGTAAATTAGGTAGCACATATTATCATATTATTATTAATTGATTCTTGATGTTTTTTTTGTAAAGTTTCCATGACACTTGGAATTAACAGCCTAGGTAATACCTGAAATGTGTACTGACTACATAGTGAAGTCAAGCCTCCTGACCACACAACACTACAAAATATGCATACAAATATGTGTTGCTGGGTGGTAAAATGTGTGCAGCCAGTTCAGGACTAGAACCAGGGACCTCCTTCTTACAAGGTGAATGCTCTACCAAGTGAGCTGACCGAGCCACTTACACAGCTAATCACAAATCCCGCATAAGTTTGGTACTGTGACATTCTCCCCTGCCAAGTTGGAATTTGTCCTCGAATTCGATTCAAGTGGAACAGCATATAACTGCTTACGACGGACCCATGGGGAGGTTCTTGGAAAACTGCAAGTGCCATGTTGGGCGACATTGCTAGTCCGAGTGAGCTAACCGGGCCGCTTACACAGCTTTTTACCAATCGCGCTTAAGTTCGTAACCGTGGCATATGCAGGAAAAGGTTCAATTGTAAGACAACTTAGAGAAGCATAAAAAGCATGACTTAAGGAAAATGTATTTAAAATTGCTTATTCAGAATTTGATAAACAATACTCATCCGAAAATACCATGCCATCAAAGTAACAGTATCAACAGATCAATGCAAAATTAACAATTATTAATTATAAATATGGTTTACCTCAGGGTTTTGCCAAACACCACCTTTTATCATATACGCGGCATCTTTACCGTGTGTTTTTGAGTAAATAAATATAAAATTAGCAGTCTATTTTTACTATTTCATAGTTGTTCCAAAAAAGTTCAGTGGAGGTTTTGTTCAATGGTTGTTTTGAGTCACAACCTTATAATATTTGCCGGTGTGGCCCTACACCGGCTTTGGGCTTCTAATGCTTTTTTTTTAAACAATATATAAATTATATCGACCTACAAAAATAATTTCCAATTATATAATTTACTTCCATTTATTTTAACATATAACGCGAAAATAAAATCGAAATTCCAATTTTAAATTACCCCAATGAAAATATAAAAACACAAAGATTAAATTTTAATCTTTGTGTTTTTATATTTTCATTGGGTTAATTTAAAAATGTTATATGTGCAAATCGATTAGGTTTAGAACAGGCAGGAAAAAATATATGTATTTTTATCAAGAATTAATTTCAATAAATGGAAGTAAATTATATAATTGGAAATTATTTTTGTAGGTCGATATATTTTTTACAAAAACATTAGAAGCCCAAAGTCGGTGTAGCGCCACACCGGCAAATATTATAAGGTTGTGAATCAAAACAACCATTGAACAAAAACTAAAACAAACAGACGACACAATACAATAATAATACGGGCAAAAGCCCGAAGGGCGTTGACCGTTAATTTGTATCACTTTTCTGAAATACAAAGAGACATTACCTTATAGGCTATCAAGTCAAATAATTCCTGCCGTCACCTATTTTCGCGATGGAAAATCATAGACCGCTGGAGCATATAGACACTTCGACAAACGCTATATGACACGTAGATGCATTTCTCACGAAATAATACGTCATGGCAGTAATTATTAAGTAGCGAATCGTACTCTATGTTATTGTATTATATGTTTTTGACCGCCAAAATGCGATTTTTTGTTTTTCTTCCTGTTTTCCTGTTTCCCGGCCTTAAGCCGTAAAGGGGAACAAGTCATATTCCACAGACTGGTTACTACAAAACACGATAACTTTCGGCAACATAATTTTCGTTAATATAACCCGTCTAAAATGTATTGCATAAATCCAGATTTCTTTCGAATTTATTTGCTTCGATATATTTGATTTCTGATTGTTATTATTATCCTCATAAATCAATAAACGCTTGTTTAAAAATAATGTCTTTAAAAAATTATAGTCGC
>VMBQ01007790.1:0-13937 GCA_007657795.1 Dreissena rostriformis
TTATCGCACATGCATTAAGCCCAGTTTTCCCAGAATTTTGTTCAATTTGTCTGTTTAAGGACACTATCAGGCTTTCCCAGCTTCGCCAAAAGTTCTGACCGACCAACTTTATTTGATCGCGATTTTTTTTTTATTGAAGTCTTTTATTGCTTTAGGTGACAATGATACCACAGCTTGCAGCTTGTTTGCTTGATAATGTAGCGTTGCAATAGCAAACGGGAAAACGGAACGCAATGTTAATATGAATGGGCTATCGCTGTTGTTTAAAATACTCGCATCTAGATAGATGACTGTAAGAGTATTCGAGCATCATTCTGGGGAAACCGGGTCTATGCATGTTCGTCAATTGTTCTCATGATTCACTGAGCCTCGTTCATAATAAGAAATGGGCTTAATGCCTGGGCTTTAAATGTCGTCCGAGATAAGCATTTTCAGTCCGCACAAGCTCATCATGGACGACACTTACCGCCTATGCTGGATTCCTTTAGAAGAGACTTCATTCAAAAAAATTGGAAAGTGTACCTGATTAGCCTTGGCGGACTGCACAGGCTAATCGTGGACGACAAAGCAAATGCATTCTGTCCAGATTTCCAAAAGAGAGGCTCATATCATAAATCGTGTGGCTTTTCTTGTATTTAAATTTTAACTATTAGAAAGGAACAAAAGTTGTATTTCCATGAATGGTATAGTTTTTTTCCGGTCAATATATTTTTTCACCTCGTCACGTTTGTGAGGGTCGAGGGCATCCCACTCCATACCGTACAGAGTTTACATGTTATGTTAGCATAGCTTAATACATTTTATACAATCATCAATCAAAAGCTTTTACATTATACATGTAATATAAAAAAAATACGTTTTCAAGAAACAGTCAACAGTACAATTCGTCTTATGGCCCATGCCCCATATCACAAAAACAAACAACTACTGAGAAGCAGTGACCATAGATCCCATTTTTTACTTTTACACGAATCATTTAAATAGTCTTTTTCTTTAAGAACTTGCCAATGCAAGGAGATTTATGATTTTGCAGCTTTAAGAGTGGGTCTACTTTTGTTCATTTTACAATTATAAATGAACATTGTTATCAAAACAAACATTAAGTTCAAAGACCCATTTGTGTTTGCATGTCCCAGTATAAATAAATATTAAGAAGATTCGAAAGATGATAACATCCAGACAACTATTCTGTTATTAACTGATTGAAATGCTTGCATTACCAACACAAATGTTCAATAGTTTCACATTCAGTTTCACAAAAAGTACAATTGGCTGAAGTGACATATCCTATTTAAAATAAAAAAATAGTACGTACCTATAAGTCTATGTACAATTATGTATTGAAACCATTGAAAATTGGTAGCCCGTGTAATACGAGCATTTCTTTTGTTTCAATATAGTTAAAATGTTCAACCATTTATCCATACACAATGGCGAAGACTCGTTTTTGGAAATTATTTCATACATAGGTGTTTGTACCTTTTGTGTTTACTTAGATGAGCCGTATGCTATTGGGGATAAACGGCTTCATAAAGCTTGTGTCATAAAAAATAAGTAGTTTGGGTGGAAGTAATATACTTTGCAGAACTCATCATAACTGTAAAAGGTTAAAAGTTCAGTGCTGTGCATTAAGTCTCCAACAAAATGAATTCTTTGTCAAACCATGATTTAAAACAAACACACTTTTGCTTCCTATTGGTATTTCTGGTTATAGCATAGTGGATCTTGAAAAAGAAGCTGATTTTTAAATGGTTCTTTTTTACAAAGTTCAACAAATGATTTCAATGTATCTTTCCAGAAATCGTTTTGTATCTTGGGTATC
This sequence comes from Dreissena rostriformis, assembly GCA_007657795.1. NCBI lineage: Eukaryota > Metazoa > Mollusca > Bivalvia > Myida > Dreissenidae > Dreissena > Dreissena rostriformis. The sequence goes on from VMBQ01007790.1 coordinate 1,823, forward strand.
AAGTTTTCAGGATAGTGACTGCCGCATTCACTGTTTATTTTCCCGCATTCCCGTTTCACTTTTTGTTCGTGCATTCCCGATACACTGTTAATTTTTAAGGGTCCTGTTTGACCGGTGCTGGGTAACACGGAGCGACAGCCAGTATATGTGGATCGTCCGAGGTCCTATAGCCTTCATACTTCTGGTAAGCCACGTGGCAGATGTCCTTTAGCCTTCCTAGTTCTGGTAAGTCACGTGACAGAGGTCCTATAGCATTCACAGTTCTGGAAAGCAACGTGGAAGAACTGATGCTCTTAAGCCTTTACAGTTCTCGTAAGCCATATGGCAGAGGTCCTATAGCATTCACAGTTCTCGTTAGTCACGTGGCAGCGTTTCTATAGCCTTTACAGTTTTGGTAAGTCACGTGACTTAGGCCCTTTAGCCTTCACAGTTCTCGTAAGACATATGGCAAAGGTCATATAGCTTTCACAGTTCAGGTAAGTCACATGGCAGAGTTTATATAGCCTTCACAGTACTGGTAAGTGACGTGACAGAGGCCCTATAGCCTTTACAGTTCTCGTAAGCCGTATGGCAGAGGTCCTATAACCTTCACAGTTCTGGTAAGTCACGTGACAGCTTTATAGCATATAGCTTTCACAGTTCCGGAACGTCACACGGCAGAGTTTCTATAGTCTTCACAGTTCTGGTAGCCACGTTAAAGAGGTCTTATTGCCATCGCAGTTTTGGTAGCAAAGTGGCAGAGCTTTTATGGCCTTCATAGATCTGGTAGCCACGTGACAGAGGTCTTATGGCCTTCACAGTTCTGATAGCCACGTGACAGAGGTCTTATGGCCTTCACAGTTCTGGTAAACCATATGCCAGAGGTCCTATAGCCTACACAGTTCTGGTAAGTCACATGACAGAGGTCCTATAGCCTTAATAGTTCTGGTAAGTCACATGACAGATGTCCTTTGGCCTTCACAGTTCTGGTAAGCCACACGACAGAGGTCCTATAGCCTTCACAGTTCTGGTAGATGATGATCAGAGTTTATTTCCAGGTCCTGCCGGCCTCTTCACGAGGTCTTTATGGTCCGACTTGCCTAATCACAGTTCTGGTAAGTCACATGACAAAGGTCATATAGCCTGCATAGCTCTGGTAAGTCACATGACAGAGGTCCTATAGCCTTCACAGTTCTGGTAAGTCACATGACAAAGGTCATATAGCCTGCATAGCTCTGGTAAGTCACATGACAGAGGTCCTATAGCCTTCACAGTTCTGGTAAGTCACATGACAAAGGTCATATAGCCTGCATAGCTCTGGTAAGTCACATGACAGAGGTCCTATAGCCTTCACAGTTCTGGCAAGACACATGACATAGTTTCTATAGCCGTCACAGTTCTGACAGAGTTTCTATAGCCTTCACAGTTCTGGTAGTCACATGACAGAGGTCCTTTAGCCTTCACAGTTCTGGTAAGCCATGTGTCATTTATTGTCGTCGGTTCCGGTGTAAGCGTTTTAATATTGATAACGTTCGCATGAAACAACTTCCTTTAACGTTTTAGCTTGACTATTCGTTGAATTGTTCGAGCTGTAATACTAACACAGGTGTTACTGTCGGCGTCGGCGTAATATTCTCTTGAAGGTTTGTATGAAACAACTACATATCAACGTTTTTCGGTTACAACTTCACACATGTATTCGGGATCATTTTGTTATGTCAGTTCCAAAAGCCCATAACTATAACCTGAAAATGAGCAGAATTATGCACTTTTGTTAATTTTGAAGATAAGATTTCCGTGCAAATGATGCATATCTATATTTCCCAAACATATGTTAATCTGTAAGTTCATGATTTCCTTTATAGTTATTAAATGTGCTCATTGGTCAAATCGTATAAATGTGAAAAGTATTTGGTTGAAAGTTGTACATTCTTTCGAAATAATACACGTTCATGTTAAAAAAAAAACTGCATCTGCTAGTAATATTAAATAACAAATGTGTCGTTGGGGTCAATAAATTGGTAGTAGTAAGGTCGAACGTGTATTTTGATAAAAGGGCACACTATGACCGACAACCCAAAGACATGGTGTCATGTATCTAATAAAAAAAGGTGCGTTCATATTCTTACATGAAAATATTAATTGCGTCATATCACAGTGTAAATCCTCATATGTATGAAGGCGATATGATACAATATGAGCAACTGAATTTACAACCTAATAAATTGTTGCATGTAACAATCAACATCACACAAGTACAAGGTTGCGGGTATCTGATTAAAAACGGCGTTTATTCTGACGGGATCGTGTAGAACTGTGCACGAGTAAATCCGGTTAATAGAGCGATGGACGACGTTCAATTTTGCGATGGTAATGGACAGATATATCCCAAGAAACTAAACAGAAATAAAACGGACCCAGACAAATTGCGCGTCTGACGGACATAAAATGTACATGCTGTATTGATACCGTCGAGACAGGATGAACGAAGAGTACGCTGTCATATGAGGAGAACAAAATCGCTTTGCATAAATCTTAGTCTCCAAAATTCACATTATCATTCTTCAAATATGAATTGAAGATATGTGTGGTCACATCGTTGTTTTGATATCCAATTGAATGGAAGTATTCTATAAAGATTCCAAACAAAGGAAAACTATAACGTGTGAAAAAAGAAAATTTGATTATTTTTTTTACCATTTATAAACAATCGGACTGCACAGGCTAATCTGAGACGACGCTACGCACATGCATTTAACAGTGTCTTCCCAGAGCGCGGTTTATATTAATGTTGTACGTATGACACATCACATTGACACGTTTTCAGATCAATTTCATCTTCTTCACGAACACACTTCGAGTTCTCTGCACGAGCGCCAACATCAGTCGCCACGTGACCAGCAACAAACACCAGCTCATAATAATTGTTCTCGATGATAGTGCTGTTGTTGTTATTGTTGGTGTTGTCATTGTTTCAAACATAACCTTAGAATAATATATATGTTATGTATTTTCAAATCAAAGCGGAACGTTTTAAGATCTTATTCTAAATGTGTTCATGATTTGTTGTACCAGTTTAGTAAACAATAACATGCGAATCTTTACAATTACGGGCTCAGTATACGCGTTTTCTGTTCAAAAGCATAGTTTAAAATGAAGCAACTTGAGTTAAGACTGACATGCTTGTTTGTCTAAGCATGAGCCAAATATAAATATATCGCCTGTTTCAGAAAGACTGCCAAGTTCGTGCTGGTGTTGATACCGCTGTTCGGTACGGAATACCATTAGGGCCATCGTGGTTACACATTAAGATCCAGAGGGCGACAATGCGATAGAACTATGGCGACAATGCGATAGAACGATGGCGAAAATGCCATAGTACGATGGCGACAATGCGATAGTACGATGGCGAAAATTCGGCAATGCGACAGTACGATGACGACATTGCGACTATGCGACAATACGATGGCGACAGTGCGATAGTTCGATGGCGACAATGCGATAGTTATATCGTACTGTCGCCATCGTATCATCGCATTGTCGCCATCGTACTATCGCGTTATCGTACTGTCGTCATCGTATTATCGCATTGTCGCCATCGTACTATCGCACTGTCGCCATCGTATTGTCGCACTGTCGCATTTTCGTCATCGTACTGTCGTATTGTCGTCTTTCGCTTTCCGGTACACATGAACACATCGTATTTTTTCCTAGATGGAGCCACTTTTAAAAATACTTTACATTTCGGCATACCTTAAATCAATACCCATTCTATAACTTAATAAGAATTTGATTTCATTATAACTGTTACATCTTTCAACGTACATTTGTATAAGGTCATCTATTGAGTTTCTGCAATAAGAATAGTGTGTGTACCGGAAGGCGATAGTCGACAATGCGATAGAACGATGGCGACCATGCAACAATGAGATAGTGCGATTATACGATGACGACAGTGCGACAATTTGATGGCGACAGTGCGATAGTACGATGGCGACAATGCGATAATGCGACAGTACGATGACGACAATGCGACAGTGCGTCAATACGATGGCGACAGTGCGATAGTACGATGGCGACAATGCGATAATACGATGACGACAATACGATGACTATTGCATTGTCGCCATCGCACTATCGCATTGTCGCCATCGCACTATCGCATTTTCGCCGTCGTACTATCGCATTTTCGCCATCGTACTATCGCATTGTCGCCCTCTGGATTTTAATATGTAACCACGATGACCCTTACGGTATTCCGTACTGTTGTTCGGCGTCGTGTACATCGTGTTCAGTGTCGTGCCGCCCAACATCAGCCCTGACATCTCCATTATGCACCTGTAAGGGGGGATGTTCTACAACTCCTTCCAGGCACAGTCATTATCCTCACAGCGGTTACCTCCCATATACCGAATGGGTCCACTTTCTGGCATCGTGTTCGGTGAAATGTTCTACAACTCCTTCATGTACATAATTATTATCCTCACAGCGGTTGCCTCCCATATATCGAATGGGCCTATTGTCTTCCATCGTGCATCTCTGTATCGGGAAATGTTCTACAACTCATTCCTGGTATTCAGTCATAATCCCCGCAGCGGTTACCTCCCATACACCGAAGGGGGCTTTTATATGCCATTGACATTGTGCATCTGTATAGGAAAAATGTTCAACATCTCCTACTAGATATCCATTCAAAAGCAGTTGGTAGACTCTTAGAGGATTTAGATAAATATATTTGGCTCCAGCATTGATACCCTTAAATAATGTCTTTCTAACCCCTCTCCTGGATCAGATTGCCCAACCCCTTCCCCCAGAAGAAAAGTTTTATATGAACATCGCTCTTAAAACTGGGCTTAATGCATGCTCGTAAAGTGTCGTCCTAGATAAGGCTAATCAGGGACGACACTTTCCGCTTTTGTGGCATTTCGTTCAAAGAAGGTCTCTTCTAAAAGAAAATCCAGTGTAGAAAAACTGCACATTCTAATCTGGGACGACACTTAATGCAGATCCATTAAACCCAGTTTTTCCAGAAAGTGGCTCCTATGATCATGATTGTTCAATTGCAGGGTCTTCTTCTGGCGCTGCTCTTCTGTTTCCTGAACGAGTAGGTAAGTATCCACTTCCGGTACTCCTGCACTTCTTACACACGTTGTTACCATACTGTAGTAGACACCATTATTTCATTGTCATATTTATTCCAGAGGTAGTACATTTGTCCCTTAAACAACTTTCAGAAATAACATCTTAATTGATGAATATAATGTAGATATTATATAGATATATACATTATTATATGTTTTAGCTTATGGATATGGAAATTAGACCTTAACTGGAACTTAACTAACCTGTAGGTACAAACAACTTTTTACTGCTATAACTTATATGCACTTGTGTCACATGTATATTCACACATCGACAAAAGTTTTGAGGTTACATCAGTATTTTATAACAATATATAGCCCTATGGATATATGTAGTTGATCTGTTGCTTATTCCTCACAAACATTAGCGTAAAAACCAGCTTTAACTGAGAACCGAATAATGAATATTCTAAAACTACAACTGTCTTTCTGTATTCATGAATACGTGTGCGTAAAGTGTCGTCCCATATTAGCCTGTGTAGTCCCACAGACTACCGGAGGGTGGGGGGGGGTAATAAAGGACGACACTTTCCACTTTTAAAGTCTTTTTAGCAAAAATTCAGTTTGGGCGGACTGCAAAAGCTTATATGGGACGACATTTGCATTAAGCCCCATTTTTACAGAGTGAGACTTATATCCGCTTATATGTGCTCCACTCCTTCAAACATTTCCTAAATATTTTTCGTACTTTTATTCTTTATAATATAACTCAAAGGTAACTGGATTAAAAGTTTGAATATAATATAACTAGAATACAATTCTAGTAGCTCTGTATTCTATTTAGTTTTAAATAAGCGTGTTCACAGATGTTGTTTTTTTTTTGCAATAACAACAACATTTCAATGAATTTACAAACAAAGCAAAACTATTTGGACTTCTGCTATATAATAAAAATTAATTTATGCATAAAAATATTTTTTCATCGGAGTTCGGATCCGCGTCGTGTGTGTGCACACATCTTAATCGCTATATATGGGCATTACATATAACATATGTTAGTAATAGATGTGTTTTCCAATGTGTCAACATCAGGGGTTACACACACGTTAATGATTGTTATGCCCTCTTCTTCGAAGCAAAGGGGGTATATTGTTTTTGGCCAGTCTGTCATTCTGTCATTCTGTCCCAAAACTTTAACCTTGGTCATAACTTTTGCAATATTTAAGATAGCAACTTGATATTTGGCATGCATGTGTATCTCATGGACCTGCATATTTTGAGTGGTGAAAGGTCAATGTCAAGGTCATCCCTCAAGGCCAAAGGTTAAATATATGGGTCAAAATCGCTCAAAAAAGGGCAGAGTGTTTCTCAAACACATCACTTGTTCTAAATTGAATGATGGGTATCAAAACACGAAACGCTATTTTCTAATTGTAAACGAGCGTAATTCAGTTGTTGTTTTTTCAATATAATACGTCGTCTTATCTATCTGTGAACAGGCCCCATTACGATAAGACCAATTCTTCATTCTTAGATTGGGTACTTTAATAACTGTTGGTCAATAACTTGTCAAGAGAAATAATTTAACAATGAGATTTGTGTATGACAGGTGCACACGGATGTGCGCCGCTTCTGGTTCTGACGACGCTTTCAGGGCTCCCGGAGGAGCACGATGGTTCTGTCGGAACAGACCTCGCGCCAGGACGTGCATCAGACATCACTGCCTGCCGGATATGACCGACGGTCCGGAACTCACACTCAGCATACCTCGCTGTCGCATTGCGAACCGCCGGCGTCAGGCTGCAACGGCTCCACGTTGAAAACAAGGAGAAATCATTTTAAACATGCTATGAATAGTGTGTCTGACCAGCGCGACGAAAGCGTAGAGAGGCTGGTGCCCCCCAGTACAGGGCTGTAGGGGGACGAGTATGACACCATTCGTGGTTACAGGATTCAATGTAAGGCGAGTGTCATCCAAACAAAATTATAATTTCATGATATAATGTATTATCACATTTTTATCTTTAAGTTATTCTAATTTTAAGTGATCTTGATTAACTTGGTTTTAATTAATTTCAGTTAACAAAATGTTAAATGGTTATTGTATTATTTTAGGAACGCTTGTCTTATGTAAGGAGTTGTGCACTTAACTTTCTTATAACAATGTATCAAATAGATACAGCATTTAATATATGATGTTAGGGAAATATCTAATACATAAACAAAGGAAAAATAGAAAATAGAATCAATGAATAAATGAACATATACATGAATGAAACAACAAAGCGAGCAAATATAGTTCTATCTGACTTATTACCTACGTGGACTATTAACATCATAATTCTATAAATAACAATTCACCCCAGAGTTCTACCTCGTGCGCTTTTGCTGAGTACAAGTAAACCAAAGATTCCTATCTAAAATGCCTTTACATATTGGGAACGTCCGAAAAGCAATCCGGAAGTTCCGTGATAAAAGGTCAACGGTCATGACCTCGTATATATGAATAAATTAATGAGTGCACGTATCACGTGGACAATCATGTAGGATAATGTAGAATCACAAGGAATCTGAATTTGGAAACACCCGCTCGCAAACTGCTCCCTGGCCCCGCCCATATACACTACGTCTAGCGCGATTTCTGCCATCCACCACAGTCCCATCGGGGACAATTTTTTGTGAGCGTGGAAAATCACCGCGATTTGAAGGTGTTTCCATCATGATAGATCGTGTCGACAGTGGCTGAGCACCGCGGGCGTTATCAGGAAATCGATCTCACGGTGGACCACCATGGCCTCGGTGGTTCGCGGTGAAATACAGGTAAATGTAAATGAACATGTATATTTTGATATTGCAGACCGTATAATTTTTACAAATTTCAAGAATGTTTTGTTACATTTGTATGTACATGTGTATACATTGTAACTTGATTGTTAACAATCGCCATTATTTTCTATTGTTTACCCTCGTTCCAGAATCATTTGACATGTCGTACATCGAGCGTGAGTAAAATTTGCGTTTCATACTTTATGCTTTGTTTCTACAGTTTCTGCATGAAGTTTTACTTGTTGTTTATTTAAAGAATTGTTCTTTTTTGTTAACATTTCGGAAATGCTTTCTCGTATGCGTACGTATAGCTTGCCAATAATTACATATCAACATGTTACGTGTTATTTGATTCTGACTATTTTAGTGACTTCCTGATTATATTGTTACATGTACTGATTCGAATATAAATTCGAAACATCGGCAGTAAGTATTCAATTCAGTGTTATTTTAGGAGCATAAGCATGCAAAAAGATCAGTTATGTTATCAAGTGACTACAATCTGTTTTGTTCAATAACAAGTTCATTTCGATACATATTTTAAAAACATATACGAGGAAAAACTGTGATAAATATTATTTATTAAATATCACAATACATGCGTACATGTACATATATTAAGATTAGGCTAAAAGTTTAATAATTACTAATTTACATTTTTAAACACGACATTCAAAATTAGTTTATACTGTCAATACCCTTCAAGGCAGCCCCATACTGCATCAACAACACAGTACATGTAAGTGCATGAAATGCACACCATCTGATGATCTGATTGGCCAGAGGCAGATGTAAACTCAATTGATCTTTTTAAGCTTCTATAACGCTCAAAATCAACGGAAATTTTGTTAAATATTTCGTTAAATAAAGTAAACACATAAACAATCAGTGTCTTATATAGCGAAAGCCAAAAAAATAGGTATTAAATATCAAAATACATGTGTACATGTACATGTATTAAGATTACTTCGTTCATGTTTGTTAAAATATTATTGGTAATTAGTTTCTGTGAATGTCAAATTAGAGTTTCTTTATTTACCAATTAACCTAATTAATATCAAAATATATCGCCGTCTTGTCAAGTTGATGAGGGTGTGAATATTTGTTTTGATTGTAATAGAAAATACCGACAGAAGTGAGAAGATGCGTTCAAATACTATCTGTTCTGTTATTTGTAAATTCATGTAGACATCAAATTCTCCATTTTATTCGATATAGTTAATGGATGTTGACATCACATTCTCCATTATTATTTTGTAAGAAAAAAAAGGGTTTTATTCGTATAGTATTACGGCACATGTACAATAAATAGTCATACATATACATGTATTAAAATCATATTTATAACATAATCAGTATGTAAATGCATGTTGATAATATAAATAATAAAAAGCTCGTCAGCGTTGTTACTATGTTCATTATTTTCCGAAAACCATATTCTTGGTCTTATCTGAAATAAAAGAGTTAAAAGAGTAAAATAGTTTAAAAAAAGCTGAATGTGAAATTATGACTCGTTAAATTCACCGCGATTTCTTAACAACACTTCTTATTGATAATTTATAAATTTGATATTCATTGTATTTACTCAATGCACAACATTATTGTAACAAAATAAGTAAATCAATATTTACCATAATATTACGATTTCTTTTTATACATTATTTTACATACAGTGTATGTTTCAAAAAATGAACTTGTTATTGAACAAAGAACAGGTATACAAATAGTCACTCGCCAACATGACAACTGATCTTTTCGCATGACTATGATATTAAAATAGCGCGAAATTTAATACTTACTGCGGATGTCTAGAATTTGTACATGTACATTTATTCGATCCAATACATGTAACAAAAGAAACAGGAAATCACAAAAATAGTCTTGATATCAAATTACATGTTACATGTTTGTATGTAATTGTTGGAGAGCTATATATGTACACAAACGAGCAAGGGTTTTCGAAAGGTTAACAAAAGACAAATCTTTAATTAAGAACAACAAGGGAAACTTCATGCAGAAACGATTGAAACAAAACCTGAAGCATGAAACGCAAACTATACTCACGCTTGATGTAAGACATGTCAATGATTCTGTAATGAGGGCAAACACGAGAGAAAGAGTTGTTCGGTGATTTTATTATGAAGTGCATGTAATACATGTACATACAAAGTTAAAAAAAAACAACATTATACAATCTGCAATGTGAATGAACATGTACATTTCGAAATTGCAGACCGTACATTTGTATAATGTTGTTGTTGCACATGTATTTCACCGCGAACCACCTAGACCGTGCTGGTCCACCGCGATCGCGGTGGTCAACCGTGAGATCAATTTCTCGATAACGCCGAGACTGACACCGCAATTCGCCACGGCGACATCACCGTGTTCAACGGTGTATCTCGGTGAGATAGTAATTGTCCACTCTGGGCTGAATCACGGTGATGCGTGGTGGATGGCAGAAATCGCGCTAGACGTAGTGTACCTTGAACTGATACTTAGGAGCAAGCGCTCTACGCCGCTTTCACTCTTGACTATCACGTTCTAAAGTATATGGACACTATATTTATTAACAGGTATGATTTTTATTACTATTTACTTATTTTCACACTTAGATTATTGTTTGCTGCAAATGAACATTTTCATACTTAATCTATTGTTCGCTACTTTCATTTATTTTGACTAAGTTCGATATAGAGTATTTATTATTTGAGTGCACAATATCCGAAAATTCTGAATTAATAGTTGTCGCTGTTTTATGAGTATTATACCAGTACAAATAATAGTACAGTTTTCTCATGAATTAATAACTTCTTTGTTTTACGATTAAATAGAACAATGTAAATGCTTGAACAATAAGAATAGTACTTTGAACGATTTATAAGTTTATAATGATTATCAACAGCGTTGCATAAATGTATAAATATATATATACCACAAATAATATTTGAGCATGCAAATATGTATGTTGTTTTAATATATATATATATTACTTTCACTCTTGACTATCACGTTCTAAAGTATATGGACATTATTTATTTACAGAGAATAAAATGGGCTGTTTTACATCGACTTAGTTATTTACGTCTTCCACGCACCAGAAAGTAGTAGCGCTTAACGCTCATTGAACCAGAAAAATGATAGAAATAACATTCGTAATTTAAAGAATATGATATCAAGACAAACAATCGAAGAACGAACGCATCTATTGATTATTAAGAATTAAATAACTTGTCATACAACAATTCATGAAGATCCCGGTATATATAACATAAAATGGATGCGCTCGAAAGAAAAGTAAAACTGCGTATGACACGAGGGAGCGGGTTTTATAGATAAAGGGAGCGGCATATCAAATTACAGAAAAAATATCGAAGTTGTTGAATCTAAAACTTAACAAAACACATTAATGAGAAAAAAATGATCTAAACGCAAAATTTGAACAGTTGCACTAAAGAACAGAAAAACATGTTTGCAATTAATTGTTTAAAACAGCATAATGCGACAAATATACATGATTTAATTATTAGCCGGTTTAGCCAGTCACTCTCGCGATAAAAAAAGACGGTTCTTTTGTTCTTCCATACCTTTCTTATTATTCACATATATACTATTATTGGTTTTGCAAGATATATTAAATGTATAGTCGAATAGATAATTAGTTACACGTTTTTTTTTCCTAGCCCAATATAGATATAACATTGTATCACATCGTGCGAGGTCAGTAAGAAGACGTTTAATGAATTCATTTTACCGAGTAGTCTTACTTTCTTTCTCCAGCATCAACGTAATACCATAACACTACGCTTGCTATGCTCTATTTTATGACGTCATTGTGTTTACTTACGTTACGTCATTAACTACGGAAACGTCTATGGTACACCCCTATAATATCAGGCCCGTATACAGGATTTTTTGACCGGGGGGCCCAAACGGGGAGGGCGCGGGAGGGGTTTCCCCTTCCTAATCATTTAAATGCCGGATTAGTTTATATTAACTTACTGTGAAATAGCATGGTATGTCGTCACAGTTTTGTAGGTTTTTCCCACTTAATTTTACACGCCATAACGACATTAAGTTAAAGTATCGACGTAAAGGTTGCCGGCTTTGCCCGAAGACCATATACTATTCCGTACACAGTTGTTGGGCGCGTGGCCAAGTCACTTTAACACTATCAATTTGTCATAAAACAACATTTTTTATAAAAAAAAAAATCTGATATATAAATA
>VMBQ01007790.1:15967-42861 GCA_007657795.1 Dreissena rostriformis
GGTCAAAGTGTATATTGACCCTACTATTTTCGAGGTTCGCTAGTTTTTAGGAACTTTTCTTGCAATCTCATTAATATTCATAGATATGCAAATGTACTTATTTGCATATTTAACTGCAGATCATACTAGGTAATAATCATAATCTTCATTTTAACACCAAACTTTTTTTTTCTAGAACCAATTCTGAAGAAATATTTGAGAACTATACTAGCTTAACTAGCTATTTAGTCAAAGCCTGACGGTTGCCATAGAAACAGCTCAATAATTACTTATAGCTACCCAACTGAGATTGTTATCACACATTTTGTTTCTTTATATTGAGTATACAATCAAGTAAGATAGGTGTTGTTTTGCCCCCCTGAGTGGTTCACCCCAACCCATCTGGCTGATATAATATATCGACAAAATTGTTAAAAATTTAACAAATTATTTTTGGAAGGATGTGCTTATATATTATGTAGTCTACATAAATAAAATCAAAATAAGAAAACCTGATGATGTACTTGACATGCCACTTTTTTTTATAACAGCAATATAAAGATTGGTTCTAATTGTATGTATGATAAAAGTATGTATGTACGTGGCATACGATATATAAGAGACATATATGTACCTTATTTAACGAAGGCCTACAAAAATCTGTAGCAGAGTTCATTAAAAACTCAGGTTTTGAATCAGTAAAAACAACAACCAATAACGGAGCTTATATTTCTTGTCACCCTAACTTGGTTGTTTTTACCCAGAAGCAAAAAAAAAACTTATATATAAAACTCTTATTTCAAATACTGCAAAACCTACAAGTAAAACTAAATTGAACGGAATATTCAGTAATATAGACTGAAAGTAAATTGTTGCTGATAATAGATGAACATTTTTTAATAAACATAAGGAAACTTTAACTAATCTTTTCTGGGGTTTCGAGCACATCCAAACAATTGTTACACATGTATTGAATATGCATAATGTCAATATGCCTACACTCTCGTGCCAAGACATGATTCTTGGAATTTGTATAGAAGAAATGAATCCTATCAATATATTGCTCCTTGAAATTCAAAAGTACATTTTTATGTGTAAACGAACAAACAAAATCCCAAATGTCCCAGGACTTAAGAAAACTCTACTGTTATCATTGGGAAATCCAAAAACAGACGACCCATCAAAATTATATGTTCCCAAATTGGTCAGTTGTAAGAATATTCATAAATGAACCCATGCCAATATAATTCATTGTTACAAAATATGTACATGCATTATAAAATATACAATAAAAGTACACAGGTGCCACGCCTTTTTTTCTCTCCTTTTCATAATTTCTATCCCATTTGTATAATAGCAATGTTGTTCTTTATTAACCTACAAGATTGTTTAAAATGATATGTGTTATTTGTGCAAATAATTTCATTTTAATACAATGAATTATTGTGGTATGATCTTTACAGTGTCTGTATGTCTCTCTGGAAATATGACCGTAACTCATATTTGTGCTACTAACACATAATCTTTTGTACGGTATGGAGCAGGATGGCCTAGACCTGCACATACCTATTTACGAGGTAAATAAAGTCTATTTTCTAAAAAAAAAATAAAAAAAATAGCAAAATAACTTACATTTTTTAAATTGAGTCGCGCGTTACTAGCAAAGTATTGTTGCTAGCGTGATCAAACTATATAAAGTCACACATAAGCATGTGCAATTTGGTAGTTTGGTGGTTTTTTGTACATAAGAGGAGTTTACTGTTATGTATGCTGGACTGTTTGGGTCAAGAGTAGGTACACACACAACTTATAGGTATGCCAATAGGTAAACAATTTTGCATACAGACACAATTTTGCCCCTGCATACATACTTGTATGCTTACATGCATAAATGTATGCCTGTCATCATATATTTGAAAATTCTTTTTTTGTTACCGAAAGTAAAAAATGAGCACAATGTGCATTTAACTATTACATAAATCCTATATTTACTCATCATTTATAAAATGCTTCACTACTTGAAGAAAAAAGGTCTTAAAGGGAATGTAAACCACGAATGACGAAAAAAGAAAAGTTCTAAAAAACCGTTTTTTTTTTTTTTTTTACAANCTCTGTATTCAGATTGAGGATTTGGGTTAACTAATACATGCGTATGATTTTTGAGTTTTAAACATGATCTGCTTTACTTTACGTAATAACTTGACACACGACAATGCACAACAACACAAGATATTTGCTAAGTTCAGTGTAGTACATCATTGGTCTTGTTTGTCTCGTTAAATGTCGTGCTTCGTGTTGAAGAAATGTAACCTGACAAGCGACAATATTACAATATTCACTTGCTAAACTTCCGTGCAGCATATGTTATGTTTTAAGTTGAATGTCCTGCTTTGGCCTCTTAGGACGACGCACGATGCATGACATTTTACTCCACAGTGAACAACGGCAGTCTACATTACCAACGACTATTAATTTTGTACGCAAAATCTTATGTCAAACCCTAGCACAACAATGTCACAACAAATGTTCAAATGTCACGTGTCTTTGTTCCTTGCGAATAATAATGGTGTGGCGCGTTGATTTTTGTTTTTACCACCATAGGGCAACAGGTCACATTATTGTGACGTACTCATGAACCTTTGACAAAGTCTTCAGTTAAGAAGAACAACAACTACGATATTGTGGCTTGTATGTTCTTAATTAATTACATGGACGTTTCCGCTTCCCTTTCCGCTATGCGCCTTCTAACTATATTTATTGGTTAATATCCGGTGCGTTTATTGGTATATTGGTATTACATCACCCGCGGATATTAATACTTATTTTGATCCTGTTGACGATGTCCGAGCTGACAGATGGTGCAATTTTGATTACTCTACCTGTTTAATTGGCCGTTTATGCAACACGGAAATTGTACGCCTACACGAATCAGTAATAAGTGAGTATCAATTTAATAGCAGATAGGATTGAATGACCTGTCTTACATTACATGTGTTGCCCGTATTTATATCCATATTAAGTTGGCAGGCGTAAACCCTCGCTTTATGTATTTACTACCAGATGAACATGTATTTCAGTATATATAGATAGCTAAACTTGGTGTAGTAGTGGCCACTCAAGATAAGCCAGTAATAAAGCGAGCATTTAAATTCGGAGTACCGGTAGTTTAGAACTAACAATTACCTAGCCGCTCGTAGGGGGGTTCCGTCCGTATAATTGATTTGAGTCCGAAACCCGGCTCGGTCGCATAACTTGTTGGTTGCTGGTAAATTATAGTTCAAGAACCATTTTTTTCTGAATTTACTGTATTTGACTCAAATAGTTGTCAGTTACTGGAATAAGAATAGGCATTAAATGCATACTGGGAATCAGTTTTCAAAGGATTCTCTGAAAAAAGAAGTGAGTATGTTAACTGACTGCCGCGATACGACTGTTTTAAAAGTCTTGGAAACGGCGATAATAAAACAACAAACAAGCAAACGCAGAAAAATCGCTCACTGTAAACTTGTACACCTTTTTGCAGTCATCTCGCAGCAGACCATTCAGAAATCGATCCATGGTTGAACTATAATCAATGGAACATCCGGCTAGCTCCATTACACGACACATAATCTTCCGTCGAATTTCTCTAAAATATAAGCATTACCAAATACACAAGCTTCAGTTCAAGAGACAATATATAGTGTGCTAAAAGCAATTAAGGACATGGTTAATGCAATAGTTGTGCACCCTAGTGGATAGTGAGGGTAGAAGATTTGTTGGACGTTATAGGAAAGGTGGTGGCATCGCCCACTCATGATTGACGGGTGACATTTTTTAGGTTAACTGTTTGACCTAGGGCGCCGCTGGATTACAATGGACCACGTGGTCCACTACAACTGGAAATATCATCAAAGAACCTCGGATTACATATTTGAAGTGCCCTGTAAGGACTTGATTACGTTTCAAAGCTGTGCGATGGAAACATGACGTTCCTTTGTTCTTTTTTTTAAATATTGCGGTATGAACCTACATATATTTAATGCAAAAAGTCAAAGCTGGCATTCCTTTCAAGTCGACATTCTGATTAGTAAAAAAGTACAGAACGCGACATAAAGTCAATTTTAGAAAATGTTAAGAGTTTGAAATTCTCAAGTGTGTATTTAGGTTCATAAACTACTATGTTCTTACCCACAATATTTGTCAAACTGGTTCGGGTCGAACCCTTCCGCGTTTTTGCTAACCACATCGAACCCTTCCGCGATGTCGCTGAGCACATCCACGAAATCTCCATTGCAAGTGCTGTTCCTTGTCTTGGTCAGCGTGCAGGCGTACATTGATGTGACCTCTGAAAAATAACGCAGCTAAAAATTAAAACACGCATTAAAAAAGCGAAGCAAACAAGTGAATTTCGTCATAAAAATGCAAACAAAATCATAAAATTAATGTTGGAACTACTTTAAGGCCAAAATTAAAAAAAAAAAAAATGTTTACGAAAATAAAAACTATTAACCTGTTCAATTTTCGTACCTTTTGTAGCGTAATGCAACGGAACACACACGCATACAACTCTTTGACGTTGTCATTGAGATGTATTTGTGCTATTTCAACTTTAACTCAACTCTTTTGAAAGTCCACCAAATGGTGTAATCAACTTGATAAATACAAGACCTAACGACCCAGTGCGACAACAAGTAATTTTTATTTTTTTTATCACTGATTGTTTATCGTGTATTGACTAATTAATTTAATGCAGACAGCGACTACTCGTATTCATACCGGAAAATGTGTGATCCTCGAAAATACCCCATACGTCGAAAATACCAAATGTTACATGATATCGTACACGAATCAACCATTGATACATCCATTCAATAAACCTGGAATATGTTTCAAACTCACGTTGACTATTGTCACAGTAGCTTTTCATCTGTGTCCCAAAACCATCTACGTTGAGGAACGCGCTTAACCTTCTGTTTCTCTTAATTCCGGTGTCCGTCCGCAGACGATGCTGCACACATGACGCCCAGCCCTCCACTTTGCTACAAAACGAACATTGTTCTGAGAAAACTGGGCCTAATGCAAGTTCGTTAAGTGTTGTCCCATTTAGCCTGTACAATACACACAGGCTACTCGGTAACAACACTTTCCGTCTGAACTGGATTTTCCGTTAGAAGAGACTTCCTGTAACAAAAAATCTATAAAAGCGGAAAGTGTTGTCCCTCATTAGCCTGTGCGGACGGCACATGCTAATCTAGGAAAAATCTTTACGCACATGCATTAGGCCCAGTACGTCACTTAGCAACAATAAAATTTTCAGAAATATTATTAACGTTGACGCTGTTGGTAAAGTGTAATTAGCTGTTGCATATAACATTATTTTGCAATAATTCAAAACTCTAACAGCTAGAAATATGAAAGATCACAAACATTTACACGTACGTATGTAGTATTCAAAAATAAGTAAACATTAACCTGCGGTTTGTGTTTTTGTAATGTTTTACCAATAGCAGCGATGGTATTGCTTAAGAAAATGTTTGTTTTTATTTTCGTGTGGCGTGTTAATAAAAAAAGTACAACACGTTGATATTTTAAATTATAATATACTTCGGATAATCAGTAGCATTAAACAATCATGTGCGTCTGGGTATTTTGGAGTAGTTTTTCGATATGCAGGATCGATGACCATGTTTGCTAAAATGAGGTTTATGTTATTATGTGGTAATATACTGGCAAAGTACTATGTATGACTAAATTATTTTGATGACCATTTCATCAACAGTGAACTCATAATATGCTTATTTAAACTAAATACGGATATTTCGCTATATCTCACCTCCTACAAAAATGACCTTATCCGATTGGCTTAGAGCGGTCACGTGCCCATGGGGTATTTTCCATACACCCCGAGTAATTTCCATACACCCCGAGTAATTTTCATACTCCTTTCAACGTAAAAAAATGGCGTCTGTTCGATAAACTGCTAGATAAGTCTTGTTATTATAAGATGTTTATGCATATGAACGGGGAACCAACCAGAAACGGGTCACTTGCAGACATACTACTATTCTTTGGTATATTTATGTGAAACTCGGTGTTTAGTCTACCGGAAATTAACAAAAGGTCGAAGCGTTTCGGTTCTACTACGGCAGACGAGGCATACACAAAAAGAATGAAGCAATTGACATTAGAAAAAATGATGGAACACTGTACAAGGCAACCTCATTAGAGTCTGTTCGAAATGGCCTTAACCGACACCTTAGATCACCACCATTCTCTCGTCAGATCGACATAGTGAAATACAACAAGTTTAGACTGTCTGTTTTTGTGTTAAAATGTTAATAAATTACTGTTATTAACTGGCATCTGTTTATTCATTGAAAACGTCATAGGCATTTGAAGTGGTTTCTGTTGCACTTAAAATTTATATTAAACACAATGAGACAAAAGGTAGTCGGTGAGATATAATCGTTACACTGTTAGTTCTCGTATGGTATGAAATTACTGAGGGTGTATATCCCATACACCATCAGTTACTAACAGTGAAACTTATAATACTCTAACCGGTATTTTGAGAGTATGGTTTGTCCTCATCCGACGACATTAAGGGACCTGGAATTTGACCTCTAATATCAAATTGATCTGGGTTGATACTCTCTCACCCCATTGTACAGAAACTATGGTTACGTAAAAATCGTTCGTCATTATTTAATGAACACACATAAATACACACCTGCAAAATGCGCCCTTGATTCGCTTGTGCATTTCCGTGACGTCGACACCATTGTCGGCTTTAGATTCGAAAATGTCCCGGTAAGCCCGTGCAGGTGGAAATATGAAAGTCATCTCACCGATTGTTATCTCCGGGAGCGTTTCCACTAAACACTTTTTAAACACTGAGTGATAATCCGTGGGAGAAAGCGTCATTGAATACGGAAACCACAATGATGTCGTCTTGGTGGTAGAAGTGGCCCTGTTGGAGTAAGAATCCAAAATAAAACAATGCAGAAATAAAGTTTGGCAACTTTGTATACTACGAAGTTTGTTGTCATTATTTTATGGGGGATATGGGCGAAAATTGAACCACGTTCCACGTTGAATTTTATATCTTTTTCACTTATCATAAAATAAAAATACACGTCTTAATGTAAGCTTTATTTTTGAAAAAAGGACGACTAAAATTTGGAAAGCAAAAAATAAAATTAGGGGCATTTTTTGTCAATAACGATAATACCATTAATTTTCATAAAACCAATTTTATCATAATAATAACTGTTGCAAAGAACGATTCATGATATATTAAAACTATAACATGTACATTTGAGTCGTGTTCTGAGAAAACTGGGCATAATGCATATTGCACAGGCTAATCTGGGACGACACTTTACGCACATGCATTATGCCCAGTTTTCTCAGAACACGACTCAATTAATCCTGATGATCGGATTTTTTTTCATATCCGAAGCGTCCACCATCTTTCTCCAACAGGTGAAAAACGGTCGCTGTGGTGCAGCAGACACGGTTATTGTATGCCTGAAGTATTCGACCCTCAAAATTCGTCATATAAGCAAAGGGTGTAACTTGGTTAAAATGAATTTGTAGGCCAAATTTCAGGAAATTTGGGGGGGGGGCATGCTACCCCAGAAATGCTTTTCAGTTCAATAGTGGGCTTTACGCTGCGCATTCCATCACGGCTGGAACGTCCCTGGCGGTTTAAAACAAGTTAACTAACATACTGAGACACTCTGCGGTAAATTCGACTAGTAGAACGGTATACCGTCAAAATTGAATTCAGGCCGGGCCCCATATATTGTTAGTGGATATACGGATTAGCAAAACATTATTTCATTATTGGCCAGGAATGCGCGGCAAACGTACAAGAACAAGTGGGTCAGCTGACCACCGTGGTAAGACTGATAATGGTTGTAAAAAAATGTGACATAGAAGCTCACATCCTATTGAATAAAATCGGGTTCAATTATAATGTCCGGGTTTAACAAGCTTTGAAAAAACGAAACCACAATCAAGCGATTCTATGGCGGTCTAACATGAATGAGTTCAAACAATTAAAAAAACGTTTAGACACTTACTATAAATAAATATTTAAATTTATTATCATATGATGGACATGCGCACGAATACTGCATGTCATAAATACTTACTCAGCATTCTTAACAATGGCGCCCACAAATTCGTCTCCACGATCCTCTGAGAGCATTCCATTTTCTACGAGGTTCACCAGCTCATTACTTCCTGAGGCCGACACGCAGAGAACACAAGCGAGTGCGGTCAGTGCTTTAATTACCTTCATGATGTTGTCGCGACAAACATCAATACGAAAATGCCGGGGCAATCGAATAATTCGCCAAACAAAAAACAAGCAACAATCTTGTCAATCTGCGCACATGCTTCAGGCGTGAGGTCACACTTGTAAACTACTTAGATTTTTTAGTGTTATCACTCGCGAATAAGAACCTATCGGATTGAATTTCTAAGAAACAGCTATTTATGGAACTTACTCATGTTCTAAATTCAATATATTATGATAAACGGTTTGCACAAAGACTTTTTCGTTACTCGATTGGACCATAGTCGTGCGAAAATAGATCTCAGAACATTCCAGCAGCACACTCTGTATCCGTATCCGTTGATGTTGAGTAAGCTAATAAGAACACGCAACCTGTCGTTACTTTATAGCGGACATGGTAACATGGGAGCAGCGCTGGCCGAAAACGACATAAGACCTTTTCGCATGACGCGGTTCATTTGATTAGATGTTTGATTTCTATCGCCACACAAGAATTAGCGTAGTGTCCGTTCGGGACTCAAAACTTTGGTCCATCCTTTGTAGGAGAACAATCAGACCACAAGGCATCGGAGAAGGTTTAAAACTTGGTATGTCTTGTCCATCGTTTATTTTGTATGACAAAAACTTAAAATATGAACGAATTTTGTTTCTGATGACATCAATAGGGGTCATTTGCCAGTCATGTGAGAGTGCCACAACAGCCAGCAGTGAAGAACGTATGATATTATTAATTTAAAATTTGATGTCAGTTTTGTAGTACAATTTTTACATGAA
Organism: Dreissena rostriformis; assembly: GCA_007657795.1. Classification (NCBI taxonomy): domain Eukaryota; kingdom Metazoa; phylum Mollusca; class Bivalvia; order Myida; family Dreissenidae; genus Dreissena; species Dreissena rostriformis. The sequence continues at coordinate 25,008 of VMBQ01007790.1, forward strand.
GCATCTTTGTTAATGACAAAGTGCGTGTTAGTTCGAAAACTTCGTTTATTTTGTTTGCAGTCGATGACATTTTAAAGTACAAAAGGGAAACTGCAATTCAGATTGAAAAATACACTTACAGTTTAATTAAGAGTACCTCTCCAAACACATCTGAAATNTCTGTTTATTCATTGAAAACGTCATAGGCATTTGAAGTGGTTTCTGTTGCACTTAAAATTTATATTAAACACAATGAGACAAAAGGTAGTCGGTGAGATATAATCGTTACACTGTTAGTTCTCGTATGGTATGAAATTACTGAGGGTGTATATCCCATACACCATCAGTTACTAACAGTGAAACTTATAATACTCTAACCGGTATTTTGAGAGTATGGTTTGTCCTCATCCGACGACATTAAGGGACCTGGAATTTGACCTCTAATATCAAATTGATCTGGGTTGATACTCTCTCACCCCATTGTACAGAAACTATGGTTACGTAAAAATCGTTCGTCATTATTTAATGAACACACATGAATACACACCTGCAAAATGCGCCCTTGATTCGCTTGTGCATTTCCGTGACGTCGACACCATTGTCGGCTTTAGATTCGAAAATGTCCCGGTAAGCCCGTGCAGGTGGAAATATGAAAGTCATCTCACCGATTGTTATCTCCGGGAGCGTTTCCACTAAACACTTTTTAAACACTGAGTGATAATCCGTGGGAGAAAGCGTCATTGAATACGGAAACCACAATGATGTCGTCTTGGTGGTAGAAGTGGCCCTGTTGGAGTAAGAATCCAAAATAAAACAATGCAGAAATAAAGTTTGGCAACTTTGTATACTACGAAGTTTGTTGTCATTATTTTATGGGGGATATGGGCGAAAATTGAACCACGTTCCACGTTGAATTTTATATCTTTTTCACTTATCATAAAATAAAAATACACGTCTTAATGTAAGCTTTATTTTTGAAAAAAGGACGACTAAAATTTGGAAAGCAAAAAATAAAATTAGGGGCATTTTTTGTCAATAACGATAATACCATTAATTTTCATAAAACCAATTTTATCATAATAATAACTGTTGCAAAGAACGATTCATGATATATTAAAACTATAACATGTACATTTGAGTCGTGTTCTGAGAAAACTGGGCATAATGCATATTGCACAGGCTAATCTGGGACGACACTTTACGCACATGCATTATGCCCAGTTTTCTCAGAACACGACTCAATTAATCCTGATGATCGGATTTTTTTTCATATCCGAAGCGTCCACCATCTTTCTCCAACAGGTGAAAAACGGTCGCTGTGGTGCAGCAGACACGGTTATTGTATGCCTGAAGTATTCGACCCTCAAAATTCGTCATATAAGCAAAGGGTGTAACTTGGTTAAAATGAATTTGTAGGCCAAATTTCAGGAAATTTGGGGGGGGGGCATGCTACCCCAGAAATGCTTTTCAGTTCAATAGTGGGCTTTACGCTGCGCATTCCATCACGGCTGGAACGTCCCTGGCGGTTTAAAACAAGTTAACTAACATACTGAGACACTCTGCGGTAAATTCGACTAGTAGAACGGTATACCGTCAAAATTGAATTCAGGCCGGGCCCCATATATTGTTAGTGGATATACGGATTAGCAAAACATTATTTCATTATTGGCCAGGAATGCGCGGCAAACGTACAAGAACAAGTGGGTCAGCTGACCACCGTGGTAAGACTGATAATGGTTGTAAAAAAATGTGACATAGAAGCTCACATCCTATTGAATAAAATCGGGTTCAATTATAATGTCCGGGTTTAACAAGCTTTGAAAAAACGAAACCACAATCAAGCGATTCTATGGCGGTCTAACATGAATGAGTTCAAACAATTAAAAAAACGTTTAGACACTTACTATAAATAAATATTTAAATTTATTATCATATGATGGACATGCGCACGAATACTGCATGTCATAAATACTTACTCAGCATTCTTAACAATGGCGCCCACAAATTCGTCTCCACGATCCTCTGAGAGCATTCCATTTTCTACGAGGTTCACCAGCTCATTACTTCCTGAGGCCGACACGCAGAGAACACAAGCGAGTGCGGTCAGTGCTTTAATTACCTTCATGATGTTGTCGCGACAAACATCAATACGAAAATGCCGGGGCAATCGAATAATTCGCCAAACAAAAAACAAGCAACAATCTTGTCAATCTGCGCACATGCTTCAGGCGTGAGGTCACACTTGTAAACTACTTAGATTTTTTAGTGTTATCACTCGCGAATAAGAACCTATCGGATTGAATTTCTAAGAAACAGCTATTTATGGAACTTACTCATGTTCTAAATTCAATATATTATGATAAACGGTTTGCACAAAGACTTTTTCGTTACTCGATTGGACCATAGTCGTGCGAAAATAGATCTCAGAACATTCCAGCAGCACACTCTGTATCCGTATCCGTTGATGTTGAGTAAGCTAATAAGAACACGCAACCTGTCGTTACTTTATAGCGGACATGGTAACATGGGAGCAGCGCTGGCCGAAAACGACATAAGACCTTTTCGCATGACGCGGTTCATTTGATTAGATGTTTGATTTCTATCGCCACACAAGAATTAGCGTAGTGTCCGTTCGGGACTCAAAACTTTGGTCCATCCTTTGTAGGAGAACAATCAGACCACAAGGCATCGGAGAAGGTTTAAAACTTGGTATGTCTTGTCCATCGTTTATTTTGTATGACAAAAACTTAAAATATGAACGAATTTTGTTTCTGATGACATCAATAGGGGTCATTTGCCAGTCATGTGAGAGTGCCACAACAGCCAGCAGTGAAGAACATATGATATTATTAATTTAAAATTTGATGTCAGTTCTGTTGTACAATTTTTACATGAAGCATCTTTGTTAATGACAAAATCGTGATTTTGTCACATGTTTCTATCAGTGCGTGTTAGTTCGAAAACTTCGTTTATTTTGTTTGCAGTCGATGACATTTTTAAGTACAAAAGGGAAACTGCAATTCAGATTGAAAAATACACTTACAGTTTAATTAAGAGTACCTCTCCAAACACATCTGAAATNTCACTAATTATTCCGATGCAAGATGCTCATTGGTGATTCAATATAACCGTTTCATTTCATTGTAAATTTACTGACCACGCTAGCATTTGCCAAGACCGTCTTGTGGACGCAAGTCCACGTGGTTAATATTTTATTCCAACCTGGTCTTTTTGGTCATGTCTATATTGGTCAGCGTCTTCAATTAATACAAATAAACCTCCATGGATTTGGTTGAATGATGTGCCCCCACTCCCACACCCACTACATAAGTTTTCTGTCTTATTCTACCCTAAAAATATACATGTTTTTTGCATAATTGAATTTTCATAAATTTCATTCTTTTAAAGACATTATTTGAGTTGTTTGGTTAAGTAAGGGACAAAATTAAGCAAATTTACTCATTTTTCTGCAAATAAATCATCCTCTGAAGCCCAGACTTCCTTCCTCTGGGAAGGAAAGTATTATATCTTGAAATACAAGGGCATGTAAGAGGATAATTAGCAATTTTAAACCTATCAACATGTAGATTTAAACAATATTTATATAGTATTATAATAGGATGTGTAAGTCTCGTTTACTTTCGTTTTCGAATTTCTACTTCCGGGGACAACGCTTTCTCAGACATAGTAGGACAATATAAGGATGGTGTATTGCTATGCGATCGGGTGCAATCATTCTTCAAATTCTTGCAGCCTATTTAGATTTTCTGTTGACCCCAGTAAAAGAAAAAAATGGGCCGATAGATTCAGGTGAGGACTAAATTATTTATTTGTCTATCTATCGTAATAATATCGCGTTGATAGATGTAGATATTGATATGCAAAACATACTTATTATAAGCATATATTTTCGAAGTAATGTTGAATTTGCAAGTTTTATTATCAAATGTTAACAGTAGCATCAACTATTTGAATTACAAAATTACAAAAGGCTTTTTATACCGATTTCGGATACAACAACTTTCGGATGAATAGTATGGAGTCTTAAATTTATTTTAATATCTTAAAGAGAACTCGTTTTGTTGATATTTATTTGTGTTTTCATAATAATAAAATGTATTAAATCTTGTAAATGAGATATATGACTAGTTTAATAAAAAATATGTTTATGTTATGTTTTGTTTTACATTTAGACTTAAACTAGTTTTGATATTTAAATGTAGTATGTAATCCTAATATTTGACAACCGACATGCATACTTTTTAGTAAGGCGGTTTGANAAAGATATTTATGTTATATTTTGTTTTACATTTAGACTTGAACTAGTTTTGATATTTAATTGTAGTATGTTATCCTATTATTTTACACCCGGCATGCATACGTTTTCGTAAGGCGGTTTGATTCTTAAATTTAGATTTCAAAATAGGTATGTAAACAATACCCACAATCAATAGCATTAAAATGAATGTGAAATTCTCTTAAAAGTCATTGAAGCTAATATAACTTTAATAAACCATGCATATATTGTGGAACAGTTTATATACAGTACGACTGCAACTTACTAAAGCTCGCAATATTTTAAGATTAACTGTTTACGTTTTGTTTCATTCGCTGTTATATGACATCAGTTGTTAAAAACGACACTCATAACTTTTGTTATAAAATTTGCTTTAAATATTCTATTGGCAAATTTAGTTTACTGATATGCTTTTTTTCTCAAACACCATTGGAAAGCACTATTAAACAGCATACGAAATCAGGGAATTTTATAGTTTAAGACCAAAATGATGTCTTAAAATATATGTAAACTAAATTACTTTGACATTAAACCTGAAATACTTAGATATTTTGGTATCGCCTTAACATTCACCTTGATCCTTAAGCATTGAACTTTGTGTTTTGTGTTTTTTTCAGGATGAAGTTCCTTCAAAATGCTTGGAAGGTCGTGGCCGCAAAAAATGCGCAAACGTGCAAACTCCTCCAATTACTGTGTATGCAAAGTTTTGATATATTATGTCGAAAAGTGGTGCGCGAAAACTCACGAGAAAAACATGTCCTTAAGTGTGCTTCTTTTCTTGGAGTCTATTTTTCAAAAGAGTCGTTTTGTCGTTCATATTTCATAAAAGGTAGTAACATGGCAGTCAAACGTAAATATATAACGTTGATTTTTTATAAAGCTTGCATGAACAAGACAAAATAAAACGTAAAGTGTCTAGGATTTTACACCGTGCACTGTTTTATATTCACAAAAAACAACAACCCGATGTTACATTTTATTGACTGCTTACTCATAAATATTTCTTTTTTTGTAAACTCGATTTAAGATGATAACCCATACAAAGACACGCATATTTATTGATTTAATCCTTAATCTGTAATACTAAATATTGGCTTGAATTGTTACGTGCGCAAAATCATTCTGTTTTTCGATTTGAGAAATATATATTTGTGTTTGTGGAAAATTAGTATCCTACAACATAAGAACACATGTGTCCAACGAGTTTTCCAAAAAATCGTATTCTGGCCTGATTACGTGTCACAACCAATTGAATCGTTTAAGTTCGTACAATTGTTCCCAGAACGGGTTACTAAAGTGTTTCTCTTTTTTCTATTAATAACCGTGTGATGATTAGTTTGAATCCAATGGGCTTTGAAAGAACATATACGTACATGACTACACGAATACATTTCGGGGAATGTATATTGATTTGTTTAATTTTTGCGAAAAACCCGCTGCTACTTTGGATTTATGGCCTTATGATTCTTAAAAAAATAGTTCAATAGCAGGTTTATTCTTACGTTTTATGACTGATATGTATGATATAAATATAATATAATCCGATAACTGCATCAACCACGTTGCATCCATACATTCGTGGTCCCAGTCTTGGCTTGTATCGTTTAACCCTGAGAAAACTGAATCTATTATTTTCAGCAGGAAAAGTTGTAAACCACAACACCCACCTTTAATAATAAATTCTCTAAATATCGAAGAAGTTGACACCCACAAGCACCTGGGTCTTACCCTGTCCGCTGACGCAAAATGGAACGCACATATCTCAATTACTCTGACAAAAGCTTGGCGACTTATCGGTATTCTCAGGTTGTTTAAATTCTTCCTAAACCGCCCCTGTCTCGAAAAAAAATGTATTTTTCACTTATCCGTCCTACACTTGAATACTCTGATGTTGTCTTGGACAAGCGAATACCTAAAGCAGGAACTCGAATCTGTTTAAGTGGAAGCTTCCCGTATATGTACAGGAGCAACAAGATATTGCAATTTCCAAAAGCTACTGAACGACATCAAAGGGGATACACTCTCGGAAAGAAGGAAACAACATCGCCTACTTCTATTTCACAAAATGACACGTAGATTCTCACCACCCTACATGTCAGATCTAATTCTACATATTAATCAAACCCAATCAGAAGGATACAACTTACGACACATTCGACATGCCAGAGTACGCTCACAAGCATATAGTTTATCTTTCTTACCCAAAAACAATACGTGAGTGGAATCAACTGCACACAACAATACACAATTCACAAGACGTACAATCATTTAAAAACGCCCTAATTAAAGCTAAAAAGAAATCCTCACCTCTTTTTTTACTACGGTTCTCGAACTGGACAAATCATACACACACGTCTTCGACTCGACTGTAGCGATTTGAACCACGATCTATACAGAAGGTCTCAAGTAAACTCACACTTATGTTCCTGTGGATCTTCAGAAACAATCGAACACTTTCTATTAAGATGTCCACATTATACAAACCTCAGAACCCACTGCTTTGCCGATATACGGTGTATACGGTGCCATATTACTTCAAATAATATCTTTAATGGCTTTGATAGATTCTCTCTTGCAGAAAACGAATTTCTGTTCCGCGCTGTACAGCGATATATCATAGCAACGAAACGTTTTGCGACATACGTGTAATCGGCTCTCCACTGCTCTACAATAGACCGTGTACCAAGTTTACATATAAAATAACATTTTTTCTTGCTTGTTTTTTGTTTTCCTTTTTTAAATACTTCTCTTAGATAATGTCTTCTCCTACCCTTTTCACATGTAATCTAAACACTTACAGTTTGACTTCTGACCACAATGATTATACTCGCAACTCCACACACACGGAGAGGAATTTATATAAGTGTCACATCGACCTTGTTTTCCAATCCAAAGCACATTTAATTTTGGTATCTGTATATTTCGAATAATGTTTACATGTGTAAATGTTTCCATTCACTATTTGCTTGAAATAAAGTTTAAACTAAACATAATACATTTATATGAATGCATGTCGGGATAATGGGTATTCTAATTCGCATATGGGTGATATTGATAGTATTTAAGAATTTTACGGAATCGAAATTCAAAAGTTATTTGGAAGGTAAGATAATTTTCCGTCTACTTCGTTTAATAATTTTTTATTAAAAGTATTGTTGTTGCGGTGTCTGTCACAGTAGTAACAGTGATTGGGTGGTTGTGCATATATATTGTTTTCCTCTTAACTGTATTATTAAAAAACTAGTGTATAATATTGACACATATTCCCCCAACTATATATGAATTTGTAAATTAAAATAAACTGTACACAGAATTATCCTGCAATAGCTTATCTAGTAGTGTAGGTATAAGGGTAAAACTAAGCATACTAACCAACGATAATTTACGTAATATGCAGGCCATTTTGTGTTTCGAAGGTTGGGAGGGGTCAGTGATAAGGAAAACGTATTAATGAAGTATGCATGAACTTTTGTTTTTCTAACTAAAACTAAAATATAAAAAACTTATAGCGTTAAAATGCCCCTTTTAATTATTTGATTTACAAAATGGCTAACAAAAAATGGCGGTTGGGTGGTCATCACCATTATCATCATTATTTACGTCATTTACGATACAAAGTTTGCGTTTTGTAAACTGCACACCGGTCCATAATGTTAGTAATGCCACCTAATACTAATAATATAAACTAAAAAAATATAGGTACATGATATACATAAATGCAGTTGATAAAGATTCGCATGCAATGCGATTGTATGACTTTTCGGCAGTTCTATGTCCAGCAGATTATTGCAAGTTTGGTGGTCACTGCATCCGGGATCATGAATGCCAGTGTCCGGAACAAACGACCGGGAAACAGTGTCAAATACGTAAAATACGAAGCAATGTGTTATCAAAGATCATAACGAAATATTCAGGATTTTGTATAAATACAAAAATAAGCTTTGATTGTATGAGTTTTCCTAAAGATACGAAATATGTGAAAATTAAATAACTTAATATAATATAACTACTAAATTCTATGACATACAGCTCGATCAATTTCTGACCTTTACTTGTGAACCATTTGAGGTGTTGGTACTTCGAGCCAAACAGAAGAATGTTCGAGTGTGTAAAAGGGTTATGGGTTGCTAAACAATGCCACGGTAAAGATACTTGGGATTTTGGAAACAACGGGTCATTCCCCGAAAGATAATTGGCAGGCATATATCAGAAATGACACGTTAAATAAACATTTGATTATTACACTTTATATCTAACGACTACGTAAATATTATTTTAGATTGATTATGGACATGGACTGTATTTCAAAGTCTACTTTTGCATGACTTTCCTGAATTCCTTTAAAAATATACAGCGAACACATGTCAATAATGTCGATGATGTCACCTAATAATATAAATTAATATAATTTAGGAATATTACATAAATAAGAAAATCAGATAAATAAATCTTCAAACAATTATTTTTTATGACTTTTCTGCAGTTATTTGTCCAGCAAATTATTGCAAGTTTGGTGGTCACTGCAACCGATGTTGTCCTGCACACACGAGCGGAAAGCAGTGTGAAAAACGTAAGATACGAAGCAATGCGTTATCAAAGATAATCCGACCACATATTTAAGCTATCTCTGAATATATAAATAAAATTAACCTTGATCGTCTGAGAGTTGGTAAAAAATCGGGACATGCGAAGATGAAATTAAATAAATATAATAGAACTTCTGAAATCAACGATTTGATAACTTTGGTGCATAACAATTAAACTATTCACAAAGTATATGGTATTTTACAATTGGTGTGCGAGAGCGTTAGAATAGTCCCTGCCGTTTGGGTATGGTTGTGTATAAACAAATCAAAATAAAACTTCCGTTTCCATCTTTTTAGGAAAAAGAATCAAGATATTCGAAAACATAAGAATCCCATTGACAAATTCACCTCCTCCTCCCAATATACATAAATGTGTAAACGAACATTCATTAAACAAATCTTTGTGAAAGGTGCAAATGTATATTTCTTCGCACTACATGTGTATAATTGACTTAAGGAACTAATGACTTAAAACCTATACATTGTAACACGTACTAAGTTCAACTACTATATAATGTGCTTCCCTATTTGCCGATAACGGTTAAAGGGAAATAACACCAATATATCAATGTATTAAAGACATGAGTTCTTAATCGTGTGCGCTTACTATAGATTAACATTAATTTGTCGGCGCAGCTCTCTACGGGGTGCAGGATCAACGGGGTTTTCAGGGGTTTACACACGGCCTTGACAGAACATAAACACACCGTTAATAACTTTATTTTTTGCGAATATCTCAAGTTATTGATATAAATTTGCAAAAATCGTTCGTGCATAAAAGACAGTTTGTTTTTCTTTCAGTTTGTGAAGACATCTTGAGATCTAAGAATAAGTCATTGAATACGTCGGAAATCGGTGCCAAAATTTCACGTTGCGTGCAACATAGCAGTGTAAATGAATGCGTTACACATAGAATTTTAGGCCAAGAACACAGGCTTATCTAATCAAGTAGCTCTGATGCATTTCACATTGCCATTAGCAGCATAAAATCTGCATTTCATGCACTAGTTTAAATTCTTGAGAAAATTGATCAAATCATAAATATTTAAAGAAAAGCACCACATAGGTTGTCTGTATGTTGTTAGAATGTAGTTGTCACTAGGCAACATTTATAACTCAAACTTGGTTAAAATTTGTAAAAATGTTCACTTAAAACCCCTTATTTTCAAAACTTATTCCAAAGACACTTTGTCTGAATGATCTCATGAATTTGAACACAATATGCCAAGTTCTAATCCTCGAAAATATGTTGAGCCAAAACTCGATAGGACGATGATAACCATTTAGCGTCATACGTGTGCTACAACAAGTACGGAATTTCGGTTCGAATCATGAAGACTTGAAATGGTACCATCCGTTTATGGTTAACGAGGAATGCCCAGACTCGTGCAAGCTTGCTTATCAAAGAATTGCGAGCATTGACCAAGATCTTTATAAATATATGCGTCGTGCTCTTGGACCACATGCTAATCTGGGACGACACTTTACGCACAAGCATTAAACCCCCTTTTCACAAACTACGGCTCATATATTTCCTAATATCGTCCTGTCGGGTAGACGACCATGATATCACATTTTCATGAAATATTTTACCGTGGGATCAAAGCGCTGGCTTTACCGGGCACAGTTATCACGTGCACCGTCGTGTTGGTCAGCACTCTTTGTGAGAAGCAAAACATATACGACAAACCAATAAAATGAAAAAATGCGATAAAGTGATCATAACGTTTAAATCAATTTATTTTATTTGCGTACATATGTAGACAACTTGGACTTGGAGTATATGTTGATTATTTACATACACGGTAATTCGGTCCATAAAACCCTATGATAAAATGTTAAACAATGATCAATTAATATCATATTTGTCTGATATAATAACAAAAACAAACATATGCAAATTCAAACAAAAATAAACTCCGATAAACCATGAACATACACGTTAACAGTACGCTATTCTAAAATGTGTATGTACATGTATGATCTTAACATTTACGTTTTGTACATATTTTAAGAATCTTCCGACTTTCAGTTTTCAGTATTTCTCTCCATACTCGTAACTTAAATGTGCCATGTTTGCTTGTAATAATGTATACTTAATCGTTATGCTATTTTAAAAAAGGGAAAATAATTACCCCTTTTCCATACATCATTATTTGTTACGTTTTTATTTTGCATAATTTAATGTATGTTTATTTCGAGCGTATTTTTTACAGGTAAAGGAAATACAAACTAATAATTCATAATGTTTAACACAATTGATACTATGAGTGGCGAGCAAGCATACAACCCATCACAAATTCACTTTTACAAATTACAAACATTTTGCTCATCGTCACAGCTGGAAAATTACACCACTCAGTCGCATATTTTGTCGGCTGGTTAACAAAGGCCATCAGAGCATCGTTTGAAGCCCTCAGAACAGGGTGCACCTAAAACACGCCACCAAAGTTACATTTAATAGTAAAATTGCAATATTTTGAGCTAGCAGTTGAAATAAAAAATAGTTAGCTCTCAAATAAACTATTTGAATTATTCGACCATGTGCTATTAGTATTCAATTAATTGTGTATATTAAATTAATTTGTATTCAATTAATTATAAACCCATGCATGTCCCACGTAATTAATGTTTCACAAAATCGAAACTGGGAATATGCATATCACGCATAATTCGTCGTTATGATTTCTGTAATACAGTGTACTTAACAAATGACCGCGCTCTGTGAAAAGGGGTTTTATGCATGTGCGTAAATTGTCGTCCCAAATTAGCATGTGCAGTACGAACAGGCTAATCATTCACGACACTTTCCGTCTAAACTGATTTTTGCTAAGAAAAGACGTTCTTTAAACAAAAAATATCTAGGACGACACTTAACGAACATGCATTAAACCTCTTTTCACAGAGCACGGCCAAAATACATTATCTCAATTAAACGAGTCGGTTGTAAACATACCGTCATGGTCACAGTAAACGGTTTCTCCCATATATTTTATTTTGTATTAAACTATCGCATGTATCTTCCTTAGAATATACGCTCTCATTGTCATGTAAACTGGTTTAGTCTTTGCACTATATTTGAATTTAGAACCCCATTAGTTTTCCGTATATAACAACACCACGTAAGCGCACTTTCGTATGAATGATTATTGTGCTTGCAACATGTTAGAGGTCACAATATACTAAATAATTTCCCTATATAATTCAATGTAAAAGCGACATCTTTAAGCGAAAATAAATGCAAAATTTTGCACATAGAGACCCTCATAATCATACCTTTTCTAAGCGGAATCGATTAGTGCAATAAAAAAGATATGTCATGTACGAACCAAGAAAGAACTTGTCAAAAGTCAACATCGACTGTTTGTTTCAATCATTTTTCCAGCCGTTTTCTAGTTGAATGTAACATTTTGCAGTGCAATATTTTACTATAGTCTCTAAGTATATCATATTTCTGGGATTAAGTAGTGGACACCTATTCATGCCCCACCACTATCTCCAAAAGATAAAGCCAGAAAAATAGTTTGAAGTGTAAAACATGCCTTCGAGTCAACTATGATATTTTTTACAGAGTACAGTCCTACATGAAACGGTTATTAAGTATAATGTAACCTAGACGTGTACTACACCATACGATCATATGGGCCACTTGCCCATAGAAGTATTAACATTTCAACATATGCATGCACACAAGCAAGAACTATTAGTTTAAACCTTTTTGTTTATGCTCGATTGCATAGACAGCCATAGGCTGATTGAGAAATTGGAACAAGTAAACGAAACACAGATGAGACTAAGATTGAAAGTTAAGCCTCTCTAGTTATATTAATGTGCTAATGAATAATGGATGAAACTAAATTGGAAAATATTATTTAAATCATAATAAACATAAACAGAATGACGATGTCAGCATGGCAGTCCCAGCTGAGGAACGACGAGTCATTTGCCTCGGCTTAAATTTGAGGTCCACAACATTAAACATATAATTCTCTGAGAATCATGTTGCAAAATAATGACATTAAAGAAATCAACACAAATTGAAGCATGCATGTGTACTTCGTAAATTGAATCAGTTTGTATTTAAAATAATGTAATTACTCTAGTACGTTACTAGTTATTGCTACAATGCAGAACTGTTATAACAAATGTGTGTACTAATATAAATCCACGTTCGCATTGGTTTAAAGCATTGAACATCAATCCGTTCTTCCTTATACAAGAAAAAAAAAGGCCATAGCGTTAGTTAACTAAGCAGACACTGGTCCTGGACACTCTGACACACAAAACAAACATTTTTTGTTTTCTCTTTGATAAATGCCCATTAAAACAATGGGCCGCAATGATTCTATCATTGGATTTTTTAATGAATACAATGATACCAGAATGACGTTTGTTCGTGAGAAATACATATCCGAATGTCATGTGTGTGTTCTAATTTCAAAGTATAGCAAATTATCAAACAAGCATATGGGCCGTGTTTTGCTTATGTTTTCGGCGTCCTAACTTTAACCACTCGAAGTATTTCTCATAACATTAACTGTTTAATGAAATAAAAAAACAGCACAATAAAGACTAAAAATAGTATTCAAGCTTAACGTAAATTAGTCGGAACTAGCTCGATGGTTAAAAAACCGTGTGCGGGAAAACTGGATTCCGCTATAGCAATACAAACAATAAAAACTCGTTTTATTTTTTACAAACGACCATCTGAATAGTTTTGGGGGTCTTTATAACCGGCTTGCTGCAGAGCTCTTGACATGTTCATATCTCTAAGAATTAGAGGTTAAAAGCCAGTTATAAAAACTAGTTTGCTTACGAATATTACCTGGACTCGTTGTTGGTGTTGTTGGAGTCACAGTAGTCGTTTTTGCAGCTATACGATTCGTAGTCGTCGTAGATGATATCGTAGTGGTTACGACTGGGGCCGTTCGTTCAGTCGTAGAAGACGTGCTTAGAGTGGTCTTCGTTATAAGCTCCCGGTCTACATAACACAATGACTGTTTAAGGAAAAGAAACTAAGTCTTAAGATTTATAAAGTAATGGGAAACGACCGCCGCGTGAGTATAGGGATCTTATGTTTTCATTAGAGATCAAATTTGCGATAATTACGAAATAACTGCTCAAAACAATGAACTACTGACATAATTGTTCTTAAAAACTCTGATGAAGTCGTTTGATTAAACAGTGTGAATTGCAATATAAAAAGTTCATATTTGAGCAAACTGTAAATTTATTTAACTTTGCTTTATTTTTACCCTATTTATAGCAAATAAATACCATCCATTATTTATAACTTGTCTTACAAAATAGCAAACGCAAGATTACTAAGCAGTCGTGACGCGTCGATTATACTTCATTTTAATTATGAACCTATTATATTTGCCATTAAAATTATTTGTATAGCGTCGTTTATGTCGGCCAAATTGAATACTTAATTGTTTCTATGAATTAATATATAATTATTAATTTGTTATTTTTATAACAAAGAAATCATTCATAAATATATTTAACCCTTGTAACAGTTAAAAGGTTGAATTCCTTGTTGGAAAATTGAAACTTTTAGGCAATGCTACAGGTAGTCATATACAGCTACATATAATAATCATATGAAATCTGTCAGATCTCATCTAAGACAGCCCCAGAGAAAAAGCATTGCAATAGGTCAATTCGTCAATTAATAACAGATTGTAAGTAATAAATCTATTAATAAAAACACATATCGTACGTTATTATCAACAAAAAATAGATAACTGTTTTAACACGTTCAGAACTAATCATATGGTGCATACGTGTACTACAGTCAAAAACATATTAACTCACACTTGTCACAAATTGTAAACAAACAGTTGTGAAGGCTTTAACCATGATGGCACATAAACACATTAANGCTTTATGACTCATTGAATGTAAATAACAGTGATCCAAATGCCATGCGATCAGAAAGAAAATTTTGAAGAAATGGAGAATACGATATGAGCTTCATGAAGTGAAAGAGATTTCAAGACAATATGACATTCTTTCAAAATAATGGAACTAGTGAAACTAAAAAATACTATTAATAGCAGATAAATGCCTGATTTATAACAAGTTGTTCGTGAAAAGCGTAAGATGATTTTAGCACGAGAATCAGCTTCAAATTTCGACTTTGTAGTTTCCAATTGGTCAAGCATTACGCCAACATGTGAATAATAAATACAGTGACCTTTTTGAAGGCATTGAATATCTGAGTGTGAAACACATCATCAAAGTAAACGTCAATATTGAACCTCCAGTACATTCTTCGAGACAATAACCGTTAAAGTAACAGACAAGGCTATGGAAGAATTGCGACGAATAGAGCACAAAGAAATCAGAGTAATAATGTGTATTGTTCAAAACAAAGACAAAACTGTAAAGTTTATTGTCGTTGCCTTACATAGCATATTGGATAAAGAAACCGCAACATTGAGATTTGATTTGAATTTGAAATTCATGTTTTTTTAATTGCTGCTTACGGTTCACATAGTGTTTATAAATGACATGTCACAGTACTAGTACGGTAACGTTATTTATTTGATTTTATAAAACAAAACCTAAAATAATGTCAAAGAGTTGTCATTGGTACAGGTTGATATGTTGGTTTAAGATTGCGATAATAAAAAATAATATATAATTGACAACGAAATCGTATTAACTCGCTCTGGAGGATGCTACAATATAGAGTATTTAGAACCGCATAAACAACCATAAGAGCATAGCCTTTCTGAAACATAGTGTCATTTTACTGTAAATATGTTTGTCCGTATGTTTCGCATAAACTACACTTAAAAACAACTTGTTTACTCCGCATGTATATGACTACTGTTTTATGCACAATGCGTTATAGTAAATTGGTGTATGCAGCGGTGTGGATTTACAATAAGCACTGAGCTATAATCTGATACGTCAACATACTCATTACTTGATTGACAAGTAACAACTTGGAAATTTTATTGCAAACCATGAGCAAATTGGTTTATGCAATCTATTCAAGATTACATTTACAATAATATCTGTACGAAACAGTCGTCCGTTCTAATATGTTGCCATTGAAATACTTAATGATTTTTGCAATGCATCATATTTTGTATTGAACTACTAAATTAATCTCAGTGTTATATTACTGTATTTGTTTATGCATGCGTTTGTACAACTGCAGGCAGCTGCTTTAGAACAGGACTCATCTTACGTAGTTATATGTTTTTGGTAGTAGCTTGTTTTGACAGAGAATCACTTGAAATACTAACAACTTGATATCATTACAAACTACTTATGTGACCTGTGCCAATTTTTAGTTTCTACTGGCACTAATGGATGAAAAACTGACGGCCAAGAATAATTCTGCATGCAGGTCTGCCATACTAATTCTGGTACCTTTTACCCGAATAATAATTTACAGTAGTTTAATGGACATGTTTTTTTTTCTTCAAATAAACAACAATATATTCTCATTAAAATCATTAATTATGGAAATAAGAGACAATCGTGAGGCATCGACTCTTATAAATTTGGTCAACGTTTTTCCCGGCAATTTTGCGGTGTTCTTAAAATGCTCATATCTCTTAGGACCAGATGACTAGCCCGTCGTCTAAAAATAATTTACCAACTAATATTACCTTGAATCGTGGTTGGAGTTGTTGAAGTTGCAGTAGTTGTTTTTGTTGTGATACGATTCGTAGTCGTCTTAGATGTAGTCGAACTAGTTTTAGTTGGAGTCATGGAAGTCGTTGTTGAAGTCGCAGTTGTTGTCCTTGCCGTATATGATGTCGTGGGTTGTGTAGTTGTAGTTTTTGAAGGCGTCGTAGTATTTTTAATTTGAGTTTGAGTGGTAGTATTCGTTCTTGGAGTCGCACTAGAGTAAGTTTGAGTCGAAGAAGTCGTTCTTAAAATAATATTAGTTGTTGTTTGTGTCGTACCAGTCGTGGTTTGAATTTTGTGAGTTGTAGAAGTCGTAATTGGCGTTGAGTTAGTCGTTATTGGAGTCGTACCAGTCGTGGTTTGAGTTGTTGAAGTCGTAATTGGAGTTGTTATAGTCCTTGTTCGGGATATAGATGCCGTTGTTGGAGTAGTATTACTCGTTTTAATAGTGGTAAACCACGTAGTTGGAGTGGGAGTGGTTATGGTTTTGGCCTTCTGTCGAGTTGAAGTTGACTTTGTTGTACTCGTCCTTGTTTTAGGATCACGCTCTGCAAAATACAATTGGGCCGAGCTCTGTGAAACGGGGGTAAAATACATGTGCGTAAAGTGTCGTCCCATATAAGCCTGTGCAGTCCGCACAGGCTACTCAGGGACAACCCTTTCCGATTTTATGATATTTTTCGTTTCAAGAAAGTCTCTTCTTAGCAAAAATCCAGCTTAGGCGGAAAGTTTCTTACCTGATTAGCCTGTGCGGACTGCACAGGCTAATCTGGGACGACACTTTACGCACATGCATTTAATCCCCTTTTCACATAGCATGGTGCATGTATTGCTCACGGAAAAGACTCAAGAGATTCCTCTAGTATGCTCAACATCAACCGCTTGTTCGTGGAGAGGAAACTTGGTCTAGAGATGACTCAAGTATGCAAACCATTAACCACTTGTTTCAATGATGTTGTGTAAGCAAACGGAACATGGTTTACATATCGAGTTAAGTACCAAAAACAACTTAAAATGCACTTGTTACTTAATAGCTCTTGAAACGATGATGCAGGCGTTAAATAAACTCATGTGAAATTTTTTATTTAAAGAACATGATAACAGGAAATTCAAACTTTATCAACTTTGCATTGTGTCCCATATTTATCTGCAAAAAGTAGTCCATTAATTATGAATATATTTTTTTCAATAAACCTTACACATATATGTAAGTTCTAAGCAAGTTCGTATGCAAAATTATTAAAAATAATCTACGAATGAACATATTATTTTTAGTATAACATACAATTATTAAAATTATTGATAAAAACACTGTGCCGTTGTTGTTAGATTAAAT
>VMBQ01007791.1:0-43097 GCA_007657795.1 Dreissena rostriformis
ATAATTAAAAAGAAGCTATGTATCTTGAAAGTAAAAACTATTTTAAATGATAATTCATTTTTTTTTAATTATGACAATTTATAAATCTATTAGTGTTGAATATTTTAAACATACAAATGTATTGTATATTCATTTTTGTTATAAAATCTGTTATCATGAGATAAATAGTTAATACTTGTACTAATTATGTGAATTCTTATCAAGTGTGCTGTGAACATAAAGCTAAGAAGAATTTTACATAAAAACATATTTATTATGTTATGTTATGTTTATAGGTATGCTTATTTTTGTCAGCTGTTTTTGTTGATTATTATCCAAAATAGATATATATTACCATCACGCATGTCAATGGCACAATTTTGGAGATTTCATATTGATTGTAAACTACCGTAATGACTTGAACATCTTATTGACAATGACATGTATCGATAAGACTTTTAAATTCTTTTTCTGTGTACATTAGTAAATTGTAAGTATTATTTACAATGAAAGTAAGAAGTTATTTTTATCAATTTCTACCAATAATGGCCACATTGGCCATATCAAAGTTATTTAACTAGGCCGATTGTGACTGGGTTGATCAGGATCAAACGGAGTTTATTTTCAGGCCCAGTAGCACTGATTTAGTCCAAGTATAAGTAATGACATTATGTCAAAGGGACCTTGTANTTAAATTAAGAATTCATAAATCCAACGTGTAATTTAGCATTCCATTGCGCAATATCAGATCATTTATGGTATTTTTGTTGTTGTTTTTGGCCATTGAAAATATATCGCATCAGACGACATTTTCATCATTTCCCGAAATTCTGTCAAACCACATTTGGTATGATCTCCGCATGCGCAATGGCCTTGTTTTGATATTTCCGATATGTTGAGCCTAAATGAGGTCATTTCACCAAGTGCGCAAGATTACCGGACACTGTGATAGCTTGAAAATGAGGTGGGTCATGTTCGTTTTGAAATAAAATCTGACAGTTCTTCACTGAATTAATCAGATAGTTTCGTGTTAATAAGCACATGAACTTCTTATTTTCATAATAAATTTAGATATTATGTTGTCAATTTATAAAAAAAACATATTTCTTAACCAATTGACACTTGACTGCGCAAGAATACCGGACAGCATCGTAAACAAGCACATCCGTGAATATTTATTTAAATTAACAGAGGTATCGCGTGATGCTTCCTCATTGCATTAAATTACCTGTGCTGCTGTACACATAAAGTAGCAGTGCAACTTTAATATAACTCAATGATTTTAACTTTAAATATCTTTAAACTGTAGGTAGTTTACATGTCGGTTGTTTTACATTGAAAACTGCTGACAGATACACAATATACGTACCTCATGTAATGTACTAATATTCATCTAAGCTAAAGATGTGATTATTATCGTATATACTTTAAACATAACAAACCTAAAGCCTTGGTCACATCTAATTTCGTCCGACTCAGAGAGCTGATCAGATGCATGTTTTGAGTTTGCAGGAACAACTCATGCGTTTGATAAAAAACATGTATAATACGCTTGGGTAACGTGCGGTCGACACTCGGTAACCTCAAGGTTGACGCACATTTCTTTACTTTCAAAACGATTCAAGCGGGCTGCGTATGATGCGTTTGACGAGCGTGCATTGGTCATCAGACAAATGGCGGTCACAAGGCTTACGTGGCTTAATCATGTTAAACATGTCTACGTTGGACTCATCTCTTACGCGCGAATGACGAAGGGTATTCACACGTTCTTCGCATTTTCCTTTGCGTCAGATCCATAATAAGGTTATAATAATATCAATAAACCATAGGCACATTGTGTAGAATAAATGCGTGTTTAGATATAATTTATTATTTGTTTGATGTGCAATGGCGATAACTCGAAGGAAACAATTAACAAGCGCATGCGTGCAATCTGTCAGAGTGCACAAACTGAACAAACATCGAAACGAAATGCCTCCGCCGAGTAGGCCAGGTAAAGACGACAGTGATGACTACTCTTGTAAAAATAAAAAAAGTCACCACGTGACTTTAGTACCAGCTCCTCAACAGCGAGTGTCGCCAATTGGCCAATCAGTCGCCACATATTAAGATCATGGTGGCACTTTAACACGTCATTTTACGCAGGCGCAAACACATCACCACTGCTTAATAAAAACTGTTATTGATAGATCTTAAAGTACGCATATTTTGACACAGAATGAAAAAAACAATGGCAAAAGCGCAGTTAATCTTACCTTTATCAAATAATGTTTCATCAGTTAATTGTTCGTAGTTTTCTGTAGTCTGTGGTTTGCGCTTAAACCGCGATTTGTTCAGCACTTGCAACAGTTTATGAAATCCCAACATGTCTGTTTCTCTGTGTATTTATGTGGTTTATGATAGTCACACTACTAGACGCTTTGTTCAATATTCAGAAAATACCACATGTTTCGGTTTCGGGTGTATGTCGTCAGCACATGACAACAAAAGGTTTAGACAAAAAAATGTATCAAATTACAAAGGTGTGCTGACGCAGCGACCAATAATTATGTAAACAAAGACGCTTGTCGTGTCGTTTATGTTTAAAACAAATGAATGGTTAGGATTCAGGGCTGACATAAAGCCAGCCTAGCCTTTAGCTATCTTATAACATTTGACACTCCTCGCTTTGTGAATAGCAAGTTAGTTACAGTAAACAATCCCTATTCGTCATGTGCTATCGAGTGCTTAGGGTGTAAAATAAAAAGAGTGGTTTGTTTCCATTGACGTGACTTAGTCAATGTGTTTATGAAGAGCCTAAACTGTTTTTGCATTGTAAGTTATTAATATAATTGATACATTAACTTTTACATATCCATAAAGATATGTAGCCAACCGATTTTGCAGTTGGAAATCTCCTAAATGTAATTAAAACAAGATTGGCCAACAAACTTAACCTTTTTAGATGTAGTGATTACTTCTTTAAAAAATAGGGACGTAGAGTTGTGGCGAACAGAAAACAGGTTATTGCCCTATCGTTATGTAATATATCAGGCTCGTCACGAATACATCAACGGCATTTAACCTGTTATTCTCTATGAGATAATGTTCATATCACATGGAAAGGTCAATTTCAACGTAAACCAATAATTTATGAATTTTATTCGAAATGCTCTTTTTGTGAAACTTGATTGCAAAGTTTTAATAATGTGTGTAGTAATCACTCGTTCGCATCGTCGACCTGTTATGGCCATAATCCACTACGAAAACAAGCCCACGATTCGATACGGTTTATCACATTTATTGAATCGGGAGGACTCGTAACAGTCTACGATTCAGTTACGACACTGGTACGATTGAGTTACGACGAATCGTGGGGTTCGGTTGAAATCTTTCGAATAGGGTCGCGACTTCACTACGATGTGTAAGAATCTACTTCGACTGTACTACGAACGATGCAGAACGGTCACGCCTAAGCTAGGGCCTCACCGAACGCACCCATGAATTATGGGGGTATTCCACTACGACCCGATTCCCCACGATCTGTCCCAATTTGCAGTATTTTGAGGTCGCGTACATTCGTAACTCAATCGCGAGAATCTTAGCGGGCTCGCAACTCACTCGGGGTGAACTCGTGAGTCTTGCCAAAGTCGAAGCTGATTCGTAGACAGATCACGTGATCACCGATTTATCGATTGAGTCACGAATTACCATCGATTCCATTACGACGCCCAAGAACGCACTACGACGCTATTACGAGTCAACTGCGATTAAATTCAGTCTTGGAGGTCCTGGCCAAATTTTATACACGTTTAAAATCTGGTCGCGATTTTTCGGGAGCTCACGAGTTGCAGGAATCACTAACGACCGGCCCACAACTAGCTACGAATGAGTTAGGACCTTCGCCGATTGAGGTACGAATGTCCCCAACCTCAAAATATTGGAAATTAGGAAAAATCGTGGGGAATCGGGTCGTAGTGGAATACCCCCATTATAGGAAAAAAGAACAAAAAGAAGATTCTTACAATAAGTAAATTTCAAACATCAGAAAAAAGGAACGGAAAAACGAGAGAAATACGATAATTACAAATATTGCCGTAAGCGAAATGACGCGAACGTAAACGGCACCACGTTAAAAAGTACAATGAAAGTGGACATTATTGATTAGTTTATTTCATATGCATATGCTTTTACATAAGATAATTACATAAAGCATACATTTGCATATAAGAATTACATGTGTTATTTATAATACATCTATATCACAAGCATGATATTTCCGTTTGTATAATGTTTGTAGTAATGACTTGTTCGCATCGTCGACGTGTATATATATAAACAAGATTCTTACAGCAAGTAAATTTCAAACATCAGAAAGTTTGAACGGAAAAATAAAGAAATAGGATTATTACAAATATTGCTGTTAGCGAAACGCTAACGTAAGCGGCCCGAAAATTAATAAATAAGAGACAATGAACATTACTAATTTGTTACGCATATGTTTTTACACAAGATAATTGCATACATAGTATAGCATTTATTTCTGTTAACGGGTAAATTAACATTTAACAATAAAAGGTTAACCGGTTAATGTTTTTAATTTAAATATGGATTCATATAAGAGTTTCGATTAAACAGCCTTTCTACGGTAACACCTTTTTGGAAAATTCGCTTTACATGTGTATATTGTAATACAATCACTTTCAATGCATGTTTACGCGTTTGAATGCGGTAGCTTAAGAATTCCCAATTTCTAAACATTTTTATGGTTTATTTGTTTCCTCAAGCTTATCCTTTACAGCGATACGAAACATTCTATAGTTTAGTTTCGGGTTATGGACATAATTGCGGTCGCGTTGGCTAATTGTCGCACAATACCAAATGTTTAGGTTTCAGATTAAGGTTATTTGTCTTCAGCAGACGTCAAAACAAGTTTCGGAAAAACTATTTTCAGAAACGACCAAATACTTTGTATTAAAAAATAATCCTCGTTTCGCTTATGTGCATAACTAATGAAACTTTACGTCTAACATTCAAAGCACTAGAGGCAGGTTAGTGTTTTGGTATCTATTTACCATGGACACAATTTGCTTTGTGTGTAGCGACAATAATCCCTATTTTCAATAAGTTATTGAGATCAGAATTTTCCAAAACAAATCTGTTCGCTTTGCATGGAATAATTACTGGGGATCTGTCGTCCATATAATGCCTATTTCATGCTTATGATGTAATTATTTTAATACACATGTAATAACATGTTATTGCATACGTGTTGTATGTACTCCTTAACCGAAATCCAATTGACTTGATGTTAACTGCCTTTTTCAAATATAACGCAAATATTTAACTAGATACAAATTCAATAGATTGTGTTGGTTTAATCATATTGCTAATTTTACAAAGGAATATATGGTTTATTTTATTGACAACAATCACTAGGGTCAGGATCAACGTTAATCAACGGTGTTACGATGTTCCTTCGAATTGAACATTTAGCCAACATGTGTTACGATATATTTTCTTGCATGCATTTTACTTTTACGAGCTAAGTGTGAAAGCGTGCAGCACTGTTTGCAGACACTATTTAGTGGCCACTGGTCTGAGCATAGTCTTCTAAATCGGTTTAAAAACAATTTAACGTCGTTTTGTGTCGTGCTGGTGGAAACTGTTCATCAATAAAAATTAAATTAAATTCATTGAAAGTCGCAACTTTGCATGTTTGTAATTACCATCCTGTTGATTCCTCGTACACACTTTTGTTTCCCGGGTAAGGGGTAAGAGATTGACATGAAATTCCTCCCCCAACACAACCCTTTACTCATTTAACCTTTATATTACAATTAAATCAATATTCCTTAAACGAAAACCTTATCTGGTCATCATGGAGTATAATTTGAGGAACACACACTACAGAAGGCTGACCATAACTAAGAGGTAAGTAATTGTATACGCGTATAGAGCAACAATAAAATGTATCTGATTTGCACTTTTCAATGCTCAATGATATTGAAGGCAGCGAAACTCTGGAGGTCACTGTGCGAATGTCATCCCAAAAGCATATATATATATACAATATGTATTCGATTTTCCGCGTTCTGACCTACTCTTAAAAATGATCTCTGCTTTATGGTACAGTAGTAAAGGTCTTGCACGAACCGAATCACCTACGTAACACCGGTTAGTTTAAAAATATTTCATTTCACGAACAAACATGGTATACATTTGCATAGAATATACAGTTACAACTGAGTCACGTTGTTCCAAAAAAGGATTAGAACGAAAGATCAAGATCTTATAAAGTTCTTCTCCATAGTAGAACTAGTAGTTCTACGTAACACCGGTTAAACACTGTATGGTGGTAAAACATTATGTTATACAGAGATAATTTAAACGAGTTGGCAAATATATTTCCTTCTATGCAGAGCATTGTAATGGCGTTGTTTATATTAATAAAGCTTAATTGTTCGAGCTGATTTGTGTGCTTGTCAAAATTCTAAATTGTATGGTTTTGTTTTAAATCGCTCACTAACGCGTTTGTAAGGTGGCATAGAACGACCCAATAGACTTTGTTCATAGTTTGCAAAAATGATAGTTTTCAAAGAAATCATATACAAAAATAACGTATGAATTATACTAGTATTCAAATAAGTGAAATACCACTCATGGCTAAAAATGTTAAAAATATATGTTCGTGTATTGATTATCGTCAATGATATCGGAAAAAGAATAACACGTTTCTTACGCTAAATTAGCGAAAATTGAAAATGTGTATTACCGATCACTACTACTACTAATCTATCCTATAACATGTTTATTAGACGTCCCGGGTTCGAACCCCAGCCAAAATCGACGTGATTAATATACTGGAGTACAATGCAAGAGTTGAATACAGATATAAATAATTGCTCGGCACGAAAAGCTCGTGGTCTTTAATTTGATAAATATCCTTAATCTACACTAACTTAATATCAAAAAAGCGAAATGCAAAATTCCTATTCTAATGCAAACATAATTGAATATCGTGTACGATGTTAATATATGCACTTTACATTTAAAATGCAATTATTATTTGCTTGGAGAATGTGCTTCTTAATATACAATAACAATATCAAACTGATAATACAGTGCGTATCTTAAAAAAAAACTTCAATAGCTTGCACAATAAACGGCATTTTAGTTTTTTATTCAAAACTACTTATAAGACGATGCACGCGCTGCACGTGCCAGTCAGCAGCATTGTTTGTTGCGTACCAACTCAACGACTCTTCATAGTAATGTAACGCCCCTTTATAATTTCCTTCCATTTCATAAGCAAATTGAACGCTGTCTAACCGTGATACATGTTTATCTGATTTATCGGATCATTTATATATGACTCAAGTAATCCCATCGCGTGTAGTTGTTTGTCACGTTCACCGACTCCTCCATACGTGAGATACTGTAGATAGTGGAGAAACGGACGAGCATCAACCTCAGCACTGTCCATATATAGTATATCATTATAATCTCTCTGTGAAACTTCCTCTTCAGTCAAAGCGCGATACATTTCAAACACAATATGTATGGAGCGCAGTACGCTTCTTCTCTAACAAACTTGACACAGAATGCGAATGGTGGTTCACAGAATCCGTTGTCACAGTTATCTGATATCATGTTAGCAAAAAACTTGGAGATCACTTTATCCTTCTATATCTCTACATCCACACACTGCCATGATCTTGCTATGATACCTTCTCTCCACGTCACCCAACACTCTCTTTGCAGCATGAAGATGCCCACAACAGTATAGCACATAAGCCAACTTTAAGCGACTAGAAGCTACATCCGTGTTTAAAGAATATTGAAATTGCCGTAACATTTCGATGAGAACAGGTCTTCGTAATCGCAAACACTTAGATAATTGCATTGAATTGTGTTTTGCGTACAGATGATAAATAAAAGCAACAGTTTTCAATTTGACGTTCTTTGAGAAATCAAAACAAGTGAGTAATATATATGTTTTATATCTTGTTCGAACGTTGACATCGAAGTGTGTTTCTTATTCTTTATACGTCTTAATTTGATAAGAAACCTCTCCAAGCCCTCATACTTTAGTAATAAACTGATCGTGTAACGTAAGCGCAGACGTCCAAGTTCTCCTTCTCAAGCATGTCCGATCCGCCGTTTACCAAACGATTGTAACCGACATCCTAATTTATCAATATCTATATACAATACATCGTTTAAGCCGTTCTTTATTAAGTAGTCCACATACCTTACAAGACGTTGCTGCTGCACTATAGACATTTCACCATCAAACAAGTTCACTCCTTCTATGATATAATGAGGGAGGCTTCCCAGTCGCAACCATTTCCTTAATACTTGTAAACACCGTAAAAGTAGAAACATGAGATTATGTTCCTTCCACAGACAATGGTGTGTTATCTCTATAGTATAGAACATTACAGTTTTACAATGAAAACTTGTGATAAAATCCCCAACCATTATCTTAATCAAGGATTGTTTAATTACTTTTAAAACAATATAACATTTTTTGTGTCATATTAAAACTAAACATTAACATTCGTTCTATAAGGTTTGAAGACAGTCGCCATTCTTCGCGCTTGTAATCACTTTCATGATGACCGGCAGGTACCAGAAAAGACGGAGCTACCTGTGCAGCATCCAGTAACTGGGCAGGTGGCCAGTGTCTACCTCTACATCTGTCTATCCATTGTTTTATTTAAGAGGTTTGCAAACGTGAAATGCGTATACGATATCCCAGTTGGGTATAGCACTCACAGAAGGTCCACTTTTGGTTAGCTCTCCTGGATAAGTAATATTCTTCTCTGTTTCCTTTTTCCATTGTTCTGAGCTGAACAATAATTGCCCATAATCTTTCTTCACATACCTGTCATAACGCAGACTGGTCTCCGGCTCCGGTGTATCCCGCCTGATAACCTGAAGCAAGTATTGTTGCGGTGGATTAATTTCGTCATGAAGCATCCGAAGGTTCCTCATTCCAGCCACCCAGTCTCGCCATAGCGTCATAATGTTCAAATCGTTGTCACTGAGTAGAAAATCAATATCAGACTTGAGACCAGGAGTGGTGGTCCCTTCCGATTGTCTCCCGAAATGAAAACACTCCACGTTGTGACCCCTTAGCTGGAATGTTATCATCTCCAAGCGCTCTCTCCTTAAGTATGTTCCTCTCCGCTCCATTACAGTGTATTTTCCAGCCCTAATATCATCCAGTAATTCCGATAACCGGATAGACAATGCTGGGAAGTACTCTGGAATCTGAAAGTAAAACTATTCAATCAGCATCGTGGCAGTTATCTGTCAATTTATCATCATTGTTATAAAAATAAATTTACCATATTCAGATGTGGTTCTTGAATACGCAGAAATGCGATTTCTCTGATTTCTTTTGGATTTGTTTTTCATTTAAAAAAAGGTAATCATAGTAGTTTAACCTTCTACATGGCTTGTATTCTTTACAATTCGTCTGTGGTTTTAATGTATTTAACGAAATACATACGCGTGCATGTCTTGAATTGACTGACTGTGACATGTTTACACATTTTGGAGTTGCTTACGATCGTTATTAAATGCTTTTAAATAGATAACTGTCAACGTCGATACAGAGTTCCAGTTTAATACAATAATATAAGTTTAAGAATGACAAAAATGTTACCCCACCTGGGCACGAGCAATAAACCTTTGAATTAAAAAGATATCACTCGGCCATATAGGCGTTTACATTCAGTGAATCATATTACATTTATCCAATTAACGTGCTGTCACATAATGTAACGAAAACAACAAAAGCCATCCATATTATTCAATCGTGCGTTGATTGTAACACTTTATTTTCAATTTGATTATTACTCACGAACTGAAATATATGTTCAGAATGAGTCTACGTCAATATTGTCGCACGTACAGTGTTCTGTTCTTTTTTCAATTTGTGATACGAAGTTGGAACATTGTCATTCTACAATCTGTGAACAAATTCCTTTTCAAGGAATTTCTGACAAATTAACGAATGAACAATTTTCAAACTTTTTTTGACCGATTTGGAAAATTAAAATAAAACTACATTAATAGCCTTATATTGAAAATAAAGATATGTAATTGATTAATCATCACTTAAAAATAATAAAATTGTAAAACGTTATAACGTTAAAAACGCAAAATGAAAGAATTGTTTGGATTGTTTATGTGGTGTTCTTTAAATATTTGAAACATGATAATAACTTACATTAACTAAAATAATAAAGAAATAAGGCGGCCATAATGGTCGAGAGGTTTACGCTTTAAACGGTATTCGGACAGCCCCGGTTCAAATCATGGTGAAGTCACCTTTTACCAATATAGTTAAGGGTACAAATGAGTCTGGTTATTATACTTGAGCTCATTTATTTCCTTGAAATCTGCCCATGTAGGGCATTGATTGACAAACCTAAACAATTCCAAAATCTCTCTCAAAAGTCATTTTAAGGGTTTTGTTTACATACTTTTGTATTTTGCCATTAAATTATTCAATTAATGAAACTTAAATATTTTGAAGATTTCTGAATAATTCTACTTACAAGGAAAAAGATAAAATAAACAAAACCTGCCAGTATTTGGATTCTTACCCGAGACTTCCAGATGTAAACGTTAACACTCTATCACAAGATAATGCAGGCTTTTTAATTTGAATGAAAATTTAAACGCTTTATCGGTGAGACACGAGTGAGCTTCATTTACGATGAAAGGAATTTTTCCCGATTTCGCAATTTCAATAAAAATATATATTTAACATCGATGTTCGTGAAGAGTATTATTTTGCTTGTTTGAATATAATGCATACATATTTTTAAATTGTGACAATGATTTTTATTTAAAACTGTCATTATTTGAAATGGTGAATAAGTCTCATTAATGTGTGGGACTTCACCAACACCAACGTCAAAATGTTTTGCGTTCTTAACAAAACAAACCTAAATTGTTTTATAAAAAGTCACATTTGTAGATCATCAAAACGGATGTTATTTAATTGGCAACTTTTATTTGTGTCTGTCTGTCCGTCCGTCGATGGGATGTTAATACAGATACTAATTTAAACTATAATGACGACAGGAGTATAAAAATAATTAATTGATTGCCAATAAATATTTAAGTGCCTTCACAATCATCTTGCAATGCATTAAACAATACAATACTGATAAAAGCATGAGTACGTCTTCGTAAACATAACTAGGACGACTCAAGTTTTCATAAGTATAGGGAAAACACTTCGTACTCAATATCAAAAACAAATGTTATGCACGCACCAATAGGTACATTTACACGGATTTATAATAGACTTTTACTATAAATTGTATTCATGAAAATACAAACTATCGCTTTTTACCAGCAATGTTGTGACGATATGTTGATCCCGTCTGTTGTTCGACCGCCTTGATGGATCAAAAGTAATACAAGCACTTCTAACACAACGATTGAGTTTTGAACTGGGAACACGCACCTTAAAACACATATCAGTATACTATAAAAGTAATGAAGTTTTGTAAGCTATGCAAACAATTCAAAACAAGTAAAATGATATATATGTATAAACCATCCACACAGTTTGTTTGTTTCAATGGTGAATATATAACATAACAATTCCAAACGGCTACGTTATAATTCATTAATACGAGAAACAATTTTCAAGGAAAAAATCAAAAACTCATATGCGTATCACCAATATATATTTTGCACTGCATGTATGGCTATGTTAGGCTGCACTAGTTAGAAATTAATTAATCAAGTGTCATAGATTCGTAATCGAGAAATAAAGCACGTGCATGTCTTCACATTCGGGACGTAATAGTAAACAAATATGGTTTCGTCCATAATTTGCTGCAGAACAAAACATGGTTATTTTTTTCTTGTTAAGAAGGGTAAATAACAATGTGTCCAGCTAGAAAAGGAATTCATGCTGACATGGATCCATCTAAAAAAACTAACCTTGTTCCTTGTTCCTGTTTCACGAGGTAATACCGGAATACCCGAGTGACAATCCACCGTCCTGTTGTTCGTTTCATGTTCGTCTTCCATTTTCTCCAACCTGAGTATGTCAAGAATAACTTTTCCATATTGTTTTGTGGAACCATTTTCATATAAAGCATTAGTTTGAAAGTACATTGAAATGAGAAGATATTGCTCATATTATGTGATTATTTCAAAACTTCTTCCGCTGCAAAATGTTGATCATATGTGACTCGTGGAACTTGGACGTGTATACTTTATGATAGCTTACGAGAACTGAATATACTTATAATAATAATTAAAGTTGATCTCTTGTTCGCTTAAGGATATTTTAAAACTACCTAATTCACAATCATGACCAATAAATTCGAGCCGCTATTAATTCATGTTCTATTATCTAGGTCAAACCGGTTATTTTTGTTGATTTTATTTCTATCAAAAAAATTTCCATTCGTACGGAAGATGTTCCTTCAGTAAATATTCAATTAAAATAGAATGGGTCTTCTCCGTCCCACAGACAGTACAACGATGGGACAATCAAGAAGTTTATAACTAAAACTCCAGATTTGATCTAATTCTATTTTGGAGAATAAAACGGATGTTTCTAAACAGATACAATTTACACAATTTTGTTAAGTTTTAAAGTATAGGTTGCAGATTGGCCTTTAACTGTTCACATTCAGGCTAAAATGAAAAACATGTTTGTTTCCCTCTCCCGACTGGGCAGAAACACAATTCATGTTAATGTTTAAATTGACAATTCACTAAAAAACTACATGTTTGTAAAGTTGAACAACAACGACATAGTAATTAATTCAATACTTAAACACGATGTACCTTTACCAACGACTTGATTTAAAATAGACTAAATTGCAAAATACACTCAAATTATAATTTAATGAATTGCAGGCTGTTGAAATGCATATCCATTTGCTTTATATTTATTTTTTTTGCGAAAACTACAACACAAACCAACTGCTTCCTTGTTACGAAAGTAGCACTAGTTTGCACAGACAGCACTAGTTTGCACAGACAGCACTAGTTTGCACAGACAGCACTAGTTTGCACAGACAGCACTTGTTTGCACAGACAGCACTTGTTTGCACAGACATGTAACTGGTATATTCCGCCATATTGGTTACACTTGTTGTTGTTTTGCGCAGGGGAACCCAATTGAGAAGATTCGTAAACATCGCGTTTTGTTCTTACCATGGCTTAATATAAGCACAACAACAACAGTTTACCACCTCGGAATACGAAAAATAAAATTGGATTTTGGCGATTTCTGTAGATCGGGCGAAAAAGAAAAAAACAAACATATGTTTAATGTTGGCATTCTTGCAATTGTATGCCTAAAAAAGTATGCGGCTGTTATTGGTCGCGTTAAACAAATGTAGTAATCTTGCGTTAACTAAATTAAAACACTTTGTTCAAATTAATTTGGGTGAAATTTTCTCAGGCGGACCCTCACCATATAAACCCACCCACCCAGTAACGGACGCTGCGAGTTATTTATTCCTTGCTTCGAGGACTTTAAAATCAGAAAATTAAATGTTAATAATGACATCGTTAAATTTACTTCGTGTAAAGACGGTGAAACCGTGTTATAACGTGCTTAGCGTTCGAGGATAAATCTTTAAATACAGAACCAGAAGTCTTTCTATAAAGGGGCAACGTTTAATGACGCAAATTATTGATGAGTAGAGACGAAACGGTGATAACGCCACAATGAATTATTATAGGCTTATATTTGAACCTACCTTTTGCGGTTCCGCCGAAGGGAACCAGGCGATAAACGAAGTAGGCCGGACATGTCGGGATACCACAATCGAAATGCAGGTCATATGACGTACCATAAGGATCTAAAGTCACGAATTCTTCCTTATATATTTATATCTTCCTTAGGAACAATTAAATCTTCCTAATGAAGATATAAATCTTCCCTAAGAAGAATTCGTGACTTATGACCTTTTTAACCGCGTCTTCTTAATTCTTCCTGTGAATTTCGAATTCTTCCTTAGGAAGATTTAATTGTTCCTACAAATGTTATAGCCAATCAGGGTTCTGCTAAAAATAACAACCAATCAAAATACGCGTTACATTCCACGCGCTGCAGTGGTCACAGTGCAGCGACCATTATCAGGGGTGATCAATAAAAACAGATGTACTGGAAACAATGCATTAAACCAGTTTTAAGTCTGTTGAAGGAACACATTTCACATAAAATGCGCATATAATGAGACCCTTACGTTAATTTACAAATTTATATGTTAACAAATGCATATATATATATTCTATTTTTAAATATACCTCATTTCAACACAAACAACGAATCATTACACCCGTATAATATTACACACGGACTTGTAACTTTTACCCGTTTTTTTTTGGTCAAAACTATCGGTAAAATCGATAATATATGCTAATATTGTTAATAAAATTAGATTTACAAGTGTAAGGCAACTGATCAATGTTTAATTTTTTGCTTTCTGGTGGTTCATATAGACATATCAGTGAATAAAAACTGATAATTCATGTTTTAAACAGTGACAATTAACAGTGAATATAATTGAAAAGTTTCATTGTTTTACCGGAAATATGTTTTGGCAAAAAANACTACTACTACTACTACTACTAGAAAGTGGTCCGAACAAAGGAGTGTATAAGCCGTTGGAATCCAGTGCCTCCAGCTTTTTGCAATTACCCAGTCTTGTTTGTATAAAAGTCTTATGGTAATTTACTTGTTTTAAGAAAATTTACTGAATCTACTGATTAAATTGTGACATTCAAAGATGCAGAAGTAATCTTTTCCCATTGTTTGCGTTGACACCAGAAGTCGGTATACTGTCCCGCACGAACGACAACTCTGGCAAGACGGAATTAATAAAAATCAGAATAATTTATATTGGCCCGCCAGATACAAGTAATGGACCGCTCGCGACGTCATTTTGTATATAACTATTAATTATAATTTATATAAACGCTATGCACTATTTTACTCTATCCTTCATCGCTACATGGATAATTACAGGCTACTGCTCTGTCGTTATGTAATATATCAGGTTGAGGCTCAGAATTAAATTACGGCGATGCCTTCCGAGCCTTTTTATTCGTGTTGAGCCTGAAGTATTTCCAAACGATAGGAAGTACCCTGTTTTTCTGTTTATTATTTCGCAATGCCCCCATTAAAGATAATAAAACATTATAAATATATTATATCTACGATGCTGCATTATTAAATATGTTGTATGACGTTTGACGTGTTTATCATGACTTTATGAGCACGTGCGCTTAAAACATATATAATAGGTTGTATTCTGTTTTTGTTGTATTTTTAAAATAAAGAATATGTGACATCTTGATATCAAATCGATCTTATTCGTTTTTACGAAAATGACTTTATGCTGCTTCCGAGTAATAAGACATACGTCTTGACTGATATAAACGCTTACTAATCTGACATATAGAGAATAACAGTTAACTATCCTATCGTTGTGTGATATATCAGCTTAGGCTACAAACAACAAAAACGGCGAGGCTTATATTTGATTCCCCTTAATATGCCGTACTTCGAAAAACAAATTTATGAAGAAGCCTTCTAACCTGATATATTTGTTAATCATGCACTTTTATCAGGTCGATTTAACCGTAGATATTTGATAACAACTACATAAGGTAACTTGTTGTCAGGTTGATATCAACGTATAGGCATGATACACCATTGTACTGTGTGTAGCACTTGAGATAATTGTCGTACAATCTATCGCTGACTTGTTTTCTATGACACATTCTTAACCGTGGATTTCCTAAACAATACAATATTAACTTCTTAATATGAATTTAATTAATTAAACATTTCGAATGAATCATGTTCCTATGATACAAATGGTGTTAAAACGCCAGTCAACTTACACAAATATTAATCATATATCAATTGCAGTTCAACAAAAACCATACGTGCCCTTATCCATAAAGCCTGCTCTTTTTTAGTTCCGTAAATGTATGTTATCAGCAATGGTCAAAATATGAGCATTTTAGCAACAAATTAAACTGGCATTATTCGTTATACGAAAATATGATTGCGAAATTCTCAATCAGCCGAGAGTATCATTTAACAGCAAGATATCAAGAAACGAACATGTCGCAAATATCGAATATAATAGCTTTTTAAGACTGTAAATTATGCGTACCAAATAATGACAACATCCATGTCTCTTTCATTAAGATATTTAAATAAATATCAATCACACTATTGTTTATTTACGTACATTTAAAATTGTGTGTGAAATAAAAAGTATAAAATTGTATAACGTACCTTTTAACACCGACTCACTGACTGTCTGACTTTTTAAAACAGACTTGAGAAGCTCATACTTTCCGCAAAATCTCGACTTTCTGTCTGTGTCGAAATAAACTCGCAACCGTTCGAGAATGTGTGCGCTCTGTTATCTATGGTTGGCTCAAAGTGTACCCGTACAATGGAATGACTGATACGATATAAGTTCATACAAGATTACCGCTTACGTTATGCGTCAAATTATGAGAGCTGACTACTTTTTGTATAGGTATTGATAACACCGCAATACTGTTCACCTACATTTTAATGAGTTACATATACGACAGAAGTTTTTCATTTAAACGTATGGACAACACATACGCCTAAACAATAAATAAATTAAACATTTCGAATCGGTTCAACTTAACGAATAATAAGGAAACAATTGATATTAAAATTCTACATCAAGGGTAAATATTAAAAACAACATTAGAGGCCTAACAGTTATTCATTACAACGCATCAATCCTTACGCGATCATTTCTAGCGACCAATTAGTAGGGCCGTCCGACGAGAATAAGAGATACAGTGTATAACTTGCGGGTGTATTAATTGATTTTGCAATAAGTACATGTATGTGTTTCAATCATAATAAGTCTATCAGCCAGATGGGTTGGGGTGTACCACTCAGGGGGAGGGGGGCAAAACAACACCTGTCTTACTTGATTGTATACTCAATATAAAGGAACAAAATGTGTGATAACAATCTCAGTTGGGCAGCTATAAGTTATTATTGAGCTGTCTCTATGGCAACCGTCAGGCTTTGACTAAATAGCTAGTTTAGATAGTATAATTCTCAAATATTTCTTTAAAATTGGTTCTAGAAAAAAAAAGTTTTGTGTTAAAATGAAGATTATGATAATTACCTAGTATGATTTGCAGTAAAATATACAAATTAGAAGATTTGCATATCTATGAATATTAATGAGATTGCAAGAAAAGTTCCTAAAAACTAGAAAACCCCCAAAATAGTAGGGTCAATATACACTTTGACCCCAAAAAATTGCTACAAAGGGTATTTTAACTGATCCTGGTTGGGTAGAAGATCCTTAAAAACATATAAAAAAAAATACCACAATCGGACCTCCGGAAAGTTGTTTTCTTCAATATGGCCGCCAATATGGCCGTCAAACCTTTTAATGATCATAACTTTGTAATTATCCAATCAAATTTGATGAATTTGGTGTCTCTACCTTGGTTTCAAGGGGCAAAGAACACGTAATGATCATCAGAACTTGTTTAAGTTTAATAAAGTACACACAAATCCAACATGGCGTCGAAAATGGCCGCCGAGATGGCCGCCAAAACCTATTTATGATCATAACTATGTTACTATCAACTAACATTTGATGAATTTGATGTCTATACCTAGGTTTCAGGGGGCAAAGAACATATTTATATCATCAGAAAATGTGTAAGTTAATTACGTTACACAGAAATCCAACATGGCGTCCAAAATGGCCGCCAAGATGGCCGCAAAGATGGTCCGCAAAACCTATTAATGATAATAACTATGTTATTATCCACTCAAATTTGACGATTTTGGTGTCTATACATAGGTTTCAGGAGGCAAACAACACATTAAGATCACCATACATTGTTTAAGTTTATTATATTACACACAAATCCAACACAGCGTCCAAAATGGCCGCCAAGATGGCCGCCAGAATATATTTATGATCATAAAATATAATTATGTAACTATCCACTAAAATTTGATGAATTTGGTGTATATATGCAGGTTTTAGAGAGCAAACAACACATTTATATCACATGTATATCATCAGACAAAATGTAAGCTAATAATGTTACACAGAAATCCAACACGGCGTCCAAAATGGCCATCAACATAATACGAAGACTCCACAATATAAAGAAGTGAAACTCTAGAAGCTGCAGCAGTATTGCATTTCTATCATACACACCTTCGTAGTCCTTTATTTATGGCAAGGAACCAATTGCCAAAACAAGACCATAACTTGTTACTCAAACGTTATGGTTGTTATGTTAAATTGTAAAATGCAATAATTTAGGAGACAAGGAACACTTTAATCGAATTGAGGTTATCACTTAGGAGATGAATAATCATAAAATCCAAATTACGACATTTGGAAGAGAGAATGAACCAGCACATGACTTCATGATAGGATCAGGTTTTACTAACTTCTGTAGACTTCATGTTTCACCGTTGCTGAAAATCATTGAAGATATACATGTATGACAGCCTGAATAAGCACGAGGTCTTTTAAAAAGGTTAATATTAAACACTTTGCGTTCCTTTGACTATTCATTTACATACACGCGGAAGTAGATGGTCTTATTGTCCCTTTCGGAGCAATGCAGGATCAAGATGATCAAATCTGTATCCTCGCCCACCAACGTTGTGGTGCTACGACGGGATCGTTATACTGTTTCTTTAACAATTTGAACGTCTGCATCCCCTAAAGACAGAACAACATAGCATCCCATTTTAGTCAGAGCTGTGTTGATCAGAGCAATAATGTCGGCCTTGTTTCTGTCACGAGACAAAAAGTCTTCCTTTTTACATGAGCATTCTGTTTCTTTGCTGAAACTCACAATATGATTCACGTTGTTTCCGACGCGTTTTGACTTTGTTATAATCACCGTCTTCGTAGCAATCGAACCCCTCGAGCCTTTCTCTGAATCTACATAAGACTCGGCTATTGCGTTATATAAGTCGCCCTTCTCCATGGTAAACGATGCAGCAAAGTGCCACCATCATGCATCTGTTTCATGAATACAGTTCATCACAGCCTCACATGATGTGTCTACAGCATACTCTCAAATTGCCTGAGCGATCTGAGGCTTATCTGCTGTACAAAGTATGTTCTTGGCTTCAAAGAAGGCAGCAGGATGGGAGCTCAGTTCATAAGACAATACGACTGCAAGGGAAGGATCTCCAGATTTTGACACCACCAGAAAACGCTGGAACAGAAGAGCAGGATCAAAAGCACGGTCAGAAGCGATCTTAACAGCCAAGCTATTCCCAAGAGATTTGGCTCTGTATTTTCTCGTGAATTTATAAGCAAAGACCGACTTTCCTATGATATCTCTTATGATCGTTTTCCCAACCGCCTCAATTGCATGAACATTCACATCTGACCCAGCCACTATCCCATTGACCATGTTTCTCAGAGTAGGGTCAGCTGTGTATGGTGAGCAGGTTGTAATATGTGTCTGCATTTTCTCTAGATCAGAAGAATCCCCTTTGATGCACGCCTCAGTTGAGTCTTTGTGTTGTGGACTTGTAGTATAGGTCAGGTCTGTGAAATCCTGCATCGCACTGTTGTGCTCGGATGTTGCAGATAGGGTCCAAGGGGTTTGCATTTCCTCGGTCATTCCACTGCCGCGAGTTAGACCACATGTGCTCTATAAAAACATCATCAATGTTTGCTCAATAACAAGATCAAGTCCTAGCCCAGCCCAGCACTGATGGCTCCTACAAACAACGTGAAAACCAATACCGAACTTTCGATAAACGTCCGGGTGCGTTTCCTCTAGGTTGCTTATTTGCTGCAGATATATGTAGTAATACGCAGATTGCAGGTAATGTACCCAGCTGCAGCAAAGATGGATAGCAAATCGGGCACTGCCTAATGCATCAACCAACACCCAGTACGATATGCTTTAATCAACACCCTTGAATTGTTAATCATAAGCTGATAATTCAGCCATACTATGCTTGTCTTTGAGGTCTGGGCAATTTCATGTTTCTTCTTCTCTGTAGCCCTCTCGAGTTTGATCAAAATCGCATAACATATCATCTGCTAGCGTCGTTTTGCCCCTCAAAAGGGAAGAGTACAAATCCTTGGCATGATCCAGCAGTATCTGAATGTCTGGATCTTCCTTGGTCATTTCGGCTGAAAGCTGGCTGTGTATGCACTTTTCAACAAGAAGATGGTCCCGTGAAGCCCTCTGGACAGCTTTTCGTGTCACAATGTGCACAATTGCATTTCTCAATAG
The DNA here is from genome assembly GCA_007657795.1 of Dreissena rostriformis. NCBI lineage: Eukaryota > Metazoa > Mollusca > Bivalvia > Myida > Dreissenidae > Dreissena > Dreissena rostriformis. Next base: position 20,278 of record VMBQ01007791.1, read on the forward strand.
ACAGCCTCAAGTATGTTTTTGAGAGCGGTTTCTTCCATGAGGGATCCCTTGCCCCCCCCCCCGCAAGTTCATACGTTTATGAAACATCCCAAATTCTGAACAACATTTTCAACTACTTTGTGGCGCATCAATGATGATTTCGGCAGCCTTCCAATACAAGGGTTGGTCAAACGTTACAATGGTGTGAAGGTTGTGGCAAGGTTGCAAACTAAGACTTATGTTGACAGAATGCACGCTTTGTCCCCATTGTACATATTAATCATAGGCAAGAATTTGACTGACAACAGCCCAGGGTACTGGCTTTGCTGATGCAAGATACGCATCATTCCCTGCCAATTCAGTGTTGCCTGAAGCTGAAAAATATCGATCCTCTTGTCAAAATCCAGAAATCGCGGCAGGTCCAAACTATGGCGTTTCACATAACAAGCATCACGTCAAAAGTAATGGACTTGCGGTCCTTCGTATTGTGTCATTGGACGCCATGTGAGATTTCTGTGTAACATAATAAACTTAAACTATGTCTGACAATCGTAATGTGTTCTTTACCCCTCGAAACCTCGGTATAGACAACAAAATCATCTAATCTGAGTGGATAGTTACATAGTTATGATCATTAATAGGTTTTGGTGGCCATCTTGGCGGCCATTTTGGACGCCATGTTGGATTTGTGTGTAATATAATAAACTTAAACAATGTCTGATAATCTTAATGTGTTCTTTGCCCCTTGAAACCTATGTATATCCACCAAAATAATCAAATTTGAGTGGATATTTACATAGTTATGATCATTAATAGGTTTTGGCGGCCATCTTGGCGGCCATTTTAGACGCCATGTTGGATTTGTGTGTACTATTGTTAACTTAAACAATGTCTGATGATCTTTATGTGTTCTTTGCCCCTTGAAACGTAGGTATAGACACCAAATCCATCAAATTTGAGTGGATAGTTACATAGTTATGATCATTTATAGGTTTTGGTGGATATCTTGGCGGCCATTTTGGACGCCATTTTGGATTTGGGTGTAATATAATAAACTTATACAATGTATGATGATCTAAATGTGTTCTTTGCCCCTTGAAACCCATATATAGCCACCAAAATAATCAAATTTGAGTGGATATTTACATAGTTATGATCATTTATAGGTTTTGGCGGCCATCTTGGCGGCCATTTTCGACGCCATGTTGGATTTGTGTGTACTATTGTACACTTAAACAATGTCTGATGATCTTTATGTGTTCTTTGCCCCTTGAAACCTAGGTATAGACACCAAATTCATCAAATTTGATTGGATAGTTACATAGTTATGATCATTAATAGGTCTTGGCGGCCATATTGGCGGCCATCTTGAAAAAAAAAACTTTCCGGAGGTCCGATTGTGGTAAAAAGAAGCTTCTACCCTTCCAGGTGCAGTTAAAATACCTTTTGTAGCAATTGTTTGGTGGTTGAAGGTATTTTTTCATATATTGACCCTACTAAAATACTAAATGCAATTTGCGGTTCAATTTCTCAAAGACAATTTATGAAAATTAAGCTGATTGATGCCCCATCTTCAAAGGAGAAAAAAATACCAAAAGCTGCCAGTACCAGACTGTTATCAACCATTTTCATATGCTACTGGAATGCATCTTCCAAGATATATAGGTGTAGTTTTGCCCCCCTTACTGGTACACCCCACCTCAATTTTAGGTACTTGGCTGAAGGACTAAATACTTCTTTATTTAGTTAAACATGGATATATACGGTGATTTTAGCATTTAATCATGCTGCGTGTGATGTTTATTTGTTTGACTAGAATAATCGTTAGTTAAAGGATAATAGCTTTGCAAATGAAATTTCGCATCAGTTTGGTGTTGATTCTGGTTCATACAAATTATGGTCAAATGATTACAGTTGTGTAAAATTATTCAGATCACGGCGTGCTTCTGATGACTCATGAATGACACGCGCAAACAAAGCATTTTAAGGACATATCACTTTTTGAAATGGTTGAAAATGTTTAACGAGATGTGTACCAAATGTTCCGTTTTTTTTAAATCTGTGAGTTAATATTAGTTTTTCTATCAGTCAGCCCGAGAGTTTACGATAATGAATTGTATAGAAAAATTGAATATGTCCATTAATTAGATATAAGACGTGTGAGACAATACCCAAAACTGCTGGGCATCCAAATACAAATGTGAGAGCAATTTTACACAAATTGTTTTTCAAATTTAAACATTAATATCTGAATATCAGAGTCTTTAAAGTTTGTAATGTAAGCTACCTCCGTTGAGAAGAAAAGTCCCTAATTAACGCGGTTCACATTTTTGTTGTTGCAATTGTTTCATTCATAGTAAAATGTAAATAGAAACAACGTATTGTGAGGAAATGAGGCTTTTGCACATCTAAACTAGTCCAATATAAAATATATATACGAACAGTTATGAACAATGCCTACCTGAAAATAAACAATCACAAAATATGTCTGAGCTATGACACCTAAATAACCCAGATTAAAAATAACAATGACGAAAGTTGTATAGTTTTTAAACCGAATAACTGTTTTAGTAGGTCGAAGACATCACGAACACTATAACTATGTAGACAAAAACAATATACAATAAAAATGTATGTCAATATGTTAACTTCCGCCGAGTGTAACAATAAATGTCGTTAATAAAATAGTTATGGGGTACCATGTTCCTTATAAAGGTAAGTTAATCATTGAAATACTGTTTGATCCTGCAATTTTACTGGAATTTTTTCCCGGAAGAAACGTGCATTTATTTGGGATGGTTTTCAAAACTGTTTGATTTTGACAGCGATTTTTACCAATAAGCATACGGGTTTCTTTGCCTGTTTTCTAATGTAATCAAAACACATAGCATATATGAATTATTTACAAAAGTTTTAAATGATCGGCTAATGATTTAGGGCGGAAACGTATAATGTTTACATTGAGGCTCAGGCAGGATTTAGACAAAACATGGGCACAACAGATAATATGTTTGTACTGCATAGTGTAATACATCATTTATTAAATAAGAAAAAGAAACTATTTGTTGCATTTATAGATTTTACAAAAGCATTTGATTACGTAGTAAGAGATAATTTGTGGTATAAACTGATAAAGTAAGGTATTAGAGGGAACTATTAAACATAATTCGTTCTATGTATAGTATTGTTAAGTCAAGGGTAAAATATGATAATGAGGCTAGCGATAGTTTTACATGCATGGTAGGGGTACGTCAGGGCGAATCATTGTCTCCTTTTTTATTTGCAATGTATTTGAATGACATCGAGGAATATTTGCTGACAAATAATTATGACGGAATAAGTCTAGACACTTTAAAATTGTTCATAATGTTATATGCCGACGATATTGTTTTGTTTTCAGAAAGTGAAACTGGTTTACAGAAAGGGTTAGATTTGTTAAAAGAATACTGTGATCAGTGGAAGTTAACGGTAAATACACAAAAAACTAAAGTCATGGTTTTTAAAAAAGGAGGAAGACTAAGACGAAATATAAGATTCCTATATGATAACAACGTTTTAGAAATTGTTGATAAATTTACGTATTTGGGGTTTGTCTTTTCCTCAGGGGGCTCATTTTCCAAAACATTTGATAGCCTGTGTGGACAATCTCTGAAAGCTATTTTTAAATTAAGACAATATTTGTCGAAATTTTATAACATTACATTACAACACAGGTTAGAAATGTTTGATAAATTAGTTTACCCGGTTTTAAGTTATGGCTCCGAAATATGGGGATTACAGAGCAATATAAAGATAGAGCGAATACATTTAAATTATTGCAAAGTACTTTTAGGAGTACGAAGGCAAACACAGAATAACTTTATTTATGGAGAACTAGGAAGACCATCTTTATCTGTCAGACATAGCGTTAATGTAATTAGATATTGGTTAAAGATAGTAAATACAAATGCTATTAAATATGTAAAACTTGTTTATGATATTATGTTCCGAGAATTAGAAACTTACCCCAATAACAGATCTTGGGTCTACATGGTAAAAAGTCTTTTAGGTAATTGTGGTTTCAACGATGTGTGGCTGAATCAAGGGGTAGGGGATGTAGACATGTTTTTGAAAATCTTTAGAGTAAGAGTCACGGATATGTTTATACAAAATTGGAAAAACGAATTGAGTGAATCAACTAGAGCAAAAACATACATATTAATATCCGATTTTAAATTTCAATCCTATTTAAATGATGTAAACATTCCAAAATACAGAATGGCCCTCTCTAGATTAAGAGTCTCTGCACATAGGCTTAAAGTTGAAACGGGAAGATGGCAAAAACCAATAGCTATTCCTTATGAAGAAAGAAAATGTCCTTTATGCAATATTTTAGAAGATGAGTACCACTTTGTTATGGAGTGTACATTATATACTGATGTCAGAAAAGCTTATTTAAAACCGTATTATTACATAAGACCAAATATGTTAAAGTTTATAGATTTATTGACCTCTCAAAATGGTAATATTGTTAAAAATTTAGCTATGTATATTTATAAAGCATGGGAAATAAGAAATACGTATAATACATATTATGATTAGTGTTGGTTGTTGGTATATATTTATGCACCGATTCTCGCTGTATATTGTCTTTTCTAAAATACCCAATATTTATTTATTTTTTAATTGTTTTTTGGACAATGTACCGATCTTTATTTTTGATGTTTATAATTAGAATGACCTGTGACTTTGTTTTATGTATATTGTATTGACATTTCATGTATACTCATGGACTTATTGTGTACTGTATTATCAAATGCGAAACAATTCAGGCCCGTAGTGGGGTACATAATAGACTGTCTTTTTCACGTTGTATTTTCCGGATTTTTTTTTTAACGGAACCATGATAATATAATCAGTCGATTAAGTGCGGATTTTCACTTCAGTTCATGCCCGTAATCGACAATCGAAAATCGCATGCGTTTAAATTATAATTTCTTTTAACCAATTAGTGAATTCCCTTTTTCGAAGACAAATACTTCTGTCTTCATAATGCAAGCATTTTTTAAAAATAAATTAATATCATTCGAAATGCGGAAACGAAATACGAATATTTTGAAACGTCCAGAATATAAAACAATTCAAGTCGAATAAAAAGTTTTTGAGTAGTTTTCTTCAAATAAAAAATGGACTATAATAAAATTATTGTGATCAGAAATGTAGTTTTGCGTGAATACGTTGAAGCTAAATAGCATATTCCGGCTTATTGTAAGGTACCAAAAAAATGTGTGAGTCCCAGATAATTACACACTACGAAGGGCGTGTACATTAAATGGAACTTAAATAGTATAGTTGTTCTTATATTTTCATTCTGTAAAACAGAATATAATATAGAGTTCCTTTTTGGAGCTTCATTAAAAACACGATAATGTGTTGCTTTTTTTGTGAAAGTTTTTTTTGCAACAATATTACTAAGTAGAACACACATGCTATTGGTTATTTCATACGCGTATAATCTGTTTGAGATGTGTTGACTTGTGGTATGTTACTCTAATGTTATTCAATAAAGAAAATTGTATTTTAGTGTGTCCAACTGAGAACAGCGAATCCGTTTCAATTATAGAGAACGTTTTTGATGTTGCTGAAACAGTCATAAATTATAGTAAAACACTAATATGAATACTGATGGTGTTGTTATTGTTGTTGTTTTTAATCCATCGTATTGTCATCCGTCAGAAAGGGGTCATGTCAGCACTTTATTGTAAAGGGCGTTCCCAGCATGTCCTTACCCTGCCATTTGCTTACCCTGAGCTTTGTAGCTGCACTCAACTAAATATTAATTGTACTAAAGACGAGCTAGGAAAGTAGACTATAATAGAAACACAATCAACAGTTATGCAACTTTGAAGCAACTCAAGACATATTGCTCGGACGCGAGGCTCTTGATGACCCGTCGTATTACAAAAGTCGTAATAGACTGTGACAAGAACCTTATTAAGATGTAATATAAAACCGATTTCCGCGCATTTTTATGAACGCCCAACTGTGTTCTGCGTTTCAACGCGTTCCTTCTCTAAGCAAAACCAAATTTGGGAGATCATATGGCGTAACATATCACGGAAGGTAATTTTGGATGAATATTCACTCAAAGTATTGTGCATTGCCAGTGACCTGGGATGGGCATTATTGGTGTTCATGCCGAATGGTATAATAATACAGCTTATACAAATATGTGTGCTTGTCTCTTCAAAGTAAAATTCGATTTCCCGTAAAGAAGACAACGAGAATATTCGTTTTTGCATTGTCTATCCCAAGGCATTTATCCCGAATTAATTCATTTTCGGTGTTTTGTGTGTTTTATGTTTTCAATATTGTCAATTGTGTAAATGTACCATAATAGTAAATAGTACTAGGCTACGCGTAAGGTTTGGAGCTCCATAAATCCGGTTTAAAGCCTAACGTGTTTGGATTGCCTGATTCTTTAGTGTTCATTTAGGAAGCTTCACACGGTTGCATTCGTTCGATTTAATGCAATTTCAATTTATACAAGTGTTGTAATCTTCAAACAAAACAATGGCATACTATGTTTCAGTGTTTTCGTCAAATTAAAGTGCATTGGTGTATATATCTTCAATAAACAAAGGATTGACATTACTACAGCGATGACATTGTTAGATTATGTTTAGATAAGTAATAGTTGCGTCCCTTTGATTTTATTTGATAATTCACTTATTGTTTTCGGTACTTTTACTTGCATGCTCCATACTGTGTGAATAACCTAAATGCTTTGAATTGGTTGAAAATCTTTAATATTTGTTTTATTTAGTTGGAACTGAAATAATGCCACGTCACCTTAATTTCGTGGTTCTTATTTACCATTTGTTCGCGCGCGCATTCACGTGTGTTGTAATCTGTTCATATGGTTGCATAAAACATACTTTACAATGTGCTTTTGAAATAAAATGTAATTAATCTATCGGCTTATGGCGTAGCCTTCCAGCCCATCTTTTGAGCTGCGATGGTATCCACTGGAATGTTGGAGAAATGTTTTCGCCAGTAGACCCGAATACATTATTTTTAAGATTATATTGACAGATTAAAGAGAGTCATTCAAAACGTTGGCTACATATATATTTAGAGATGATTGAAAAAGCAGTTGTCGATCAGACTTCTCTCTTGACATTGCTTACTTTTTCATCAAATCGTCTTAAGAAGGTTTTGAGTTATCGCAGGATCCTGTATTGTGAAGTGCCTTAAGATTGAACATCGTTTGGAGATTATGAACCATCCTGTATTGTGAAGTGCATTAAGATTGAACACCGTTTGGAGACCATGAACAATCATGTATTTCGAAGTGCCTTAAGACTGAACACCGTTTGGAGACTATGAACAAAAACAATTAGATATATATATTTAAATAACTAAATTGTATTATTTTAGAAACAATGCATACGGTAATAAATTAATGCGCATTGAATATACCCTGTTCAGGTTAAACAAAGATGTTCACATATTTGATATCGTGTATAACCTGTTTAAACTCTATCAAAATAAAATATTAAATGTATGCAGGCTATTAACAAGAGACGTGTGCTCATTATACTTACCGTTTGATTTTTGACTACATGTTATCATTGATATAAAATATAACAAAGAAAGAAACTGCAGAAACTATATCAGGGGAGAAATTGTTGTTCATATCGACTACTTCTATAACAGAAGACAAAAACAAACATGGCAGAAATGAAACTAGGATCTGCGTCTCGGAACGTGCAAAGCAAATCATTAGAACCTACGTATAGTTTAAAAGCCTTTTTTCCGTTGTTTTCGTTTTAATTGACTACCACTACAACTAATTGACTAGATCACGTAATAAATTCATGATATTTTGATTATGAAGAACCCGGTGGATGAAACCTTTTTAGTTCTAGTTCTCAAATATGTCAGATGAAGTTATAGGTTGGCATTCTTTGACGTGTAAACGACTGCACAAGACATGCCATTTGTCATACTTTCAAGCAATGTTCGCTAGTGTTCGTATACTTACACAATGATAATTTTAATAAAACATTGTTAATGTGTAAGAATTCGACAAAATTGATACCATCCTGTAACAACATAGGCGTAGGAAACGTCATCAGAAACGTAAAAACGTCATTTATGTACTGAGAAATCGGTGTACGTTTTGTTTAAATTTAAGGTGCATAAATACATTTGTGAAGTGCAGTCTATATATTAATTCCTTTCCACATCATGCGAGGCGTTTATACATGTAGAATTCTAACTACATTTTCCAAACACATCGGTACCAGTTGATTAACATGTTTTACATATAAAAAGATAAACAATTACATATACAGGTTATAATATAGCATCGACATTAAATACTGTACTTTCTTATCAAACAGTTATGATAAAAAAAACACGCTGAACACACAACACTTCGTACATTATTTTTAACAGTTAATTAGACGCATCAACTGCTTTATGGGCCAACTTGCGGTATTGTTTGCTGGTCGCTGTGTCCAAGGTTCATCATGACAATGCATCGCTCTTTCTAACAGTCCTTCCATTTCAAAGAAGTAACCAAGCAACTTCACTGCAGTCTACACGTGATAAGGCTTTGTTGATTTATTGTATAATATATTTAAGACTACAGGACTCTTATCGCGTGTAGCAGTTTATCACGTTCATTAAGTAAGACAATGTAAATAGTGACGAAACTGACGTACATTCACCTCATTACAATACACCCATAGATTACCAGTGTATTTCTTTTTTGCAACTTACTCATTAGTCATGTGGCGAATCATTTTAAACCACAGTATGCATGCAGCGCAGTACGTTTCTTGTCACTTACATTATATAATGTTAGATAACACGATTTCCTTCCAAACGTCTATATCTAAACACAGTCTTCACCTTGCTTTGATACCTTGTCCTCAAGCACAATTTCAGCTAAAGTGTACAATTTAAATGTTAAACTAAGCGAACTTACTGATTACCGGTACACAGTTTGAATCTTAAACACATTATTCTATAATTCATCTTACATATAATGTTTAAGTGTTTTCATACTAAACTACTTATAAGACGCTGCATGTGCCAGTTAGCAGCATTATTCAAACGCAAGGATAGCTCGTAATAATATAGTGCACCTTCATAGTCTCCTTCCATTTCATAGCAGTGACCAAGCAAATTGAGCACTGTCTCACCGTGATACAGGTTTATTTGATTTATCGGATCCCTTATATAAGACTCAAGTACTCTCATCGCCTGAAGTACTGTAGATAGTGGAGGAAAGAAAGCGCAGCCACCTCAGCGCTGTCCATATAGTGTTTCTGATAGACACCTCTCTTTGCAAATTCCTCTTCAGTCATACCGCGATTGATTTAAAACCACAATAGGTATGGGGCGCAGTACGCTTCTTGTCTAACAAACTTTACACAGAATGCGAATGGTGGTTCAGAGAATCCGTTGTCACAGTTGTCTGATATCATGTTAGCAAACACCTGGAGATCACGGTCACCTACTATATATCTACATCCACACATAGCTTTAACCTTGCTGTGATACCTAATCTCCACGTCATCCAACACTCTAACTGCAAGATGCCCGCAGCAGTAAAGAACAGACGCCAACTTTAAGCGACTAGAAGCTACATCCGTCTTTAAAGAGTATTGGAACTGCTTTATAATTTTGCTGAAAACATGGTTTCGTAGTTGCAAACACTTAGATGATTGAATTGAATTGTGTAATGCGTACAAGTGATAAATACATTGTAAAGCAACGGGTTTCAATTTGGGATTGTTGGTATATTCAAAACAAGTGCATAATTTATATTTTATATCTTGCTCGAACGTTGAAATAAAACTGTTTTCTCATATTTTATACGTCTTAAGTGTTTAAGAAAAATATTCAAGCACTCATACTTCAGCAATAAACTGATCGTGTAACGTAAGCGTTGACGTCCAAGTTCTCCTGCTCCAGCATGTCCGATGTGCCGTATACCACACGCTTGTAACCGACATCCTAATTGATCTATATCTATATAAAATAAATCATGCATGTCATTCTTTATCAAGTAGTCCACGTACTGTAAAAGGCGTCTCTGTTGCACCATTGACATTTTCCCATCAAACAAGTTCACTCCTTCTATGATATAATGAGGGAGGCTTCCCAATCGCAGTTGTTTCCTAAAAACTTTTAAACACAGTAAAAGTAGAAACACAAGGTTATGTTCTTTCCACACAGAAGGGTGTGTTATCTCTGTGGTGTAGAACATTACAGTTTTACAATGAAAACTTGTAGTAAAATCCCCCACTATTTTCTTAAATAAGGATTGTTTTATTAATTTTAAAACAATGTAACATTTTATTTGTGTCATATTTAAACTAAACATCAACATTCTTTCTATAAGGTTCGGAGACAATCTCCATTCCTCGCGCTTGTAATCACTTTCATGATGACCGGCAGGTACCAGAAAAGACGGAGCTACCTGTGCAGCATCCAGTAATTGGGCAGGTGGCCAGTGTCTACCTCTACATCTGTCTATCCAGTGTTTTATTTCAGGAAGAGGTTGGCAAACGTGAAATGCGTATACAATATCCCAGTTGGGTATTGCACTCACAGAAGGTCCATTTTTAGTTACCTCTCCTCGATCTTTAAGAAACTGCTCTGTTTCCTTTTTACATTGTTCTGAACTGAACAATACTTGCCCAGAATCTTTCCTCACATACCTGTAATCACACAGTCGTTTCTCTGGCTCCGGTGTGTCGTGCATAATGTCCTGTAGCAAGTATTGTTGCGATGGAGTGATTTCGTAATGAAGCATCATAAGGTTACTCATCCCAGCCTTCCAGTCTCTCCAGTCTGTCATGATGTTCACATCGTTGTCACTTTGTAGAAAATCAATGTCAGAATTGAGACCAGGAATGGTGGTCCCTTCCGACTGACTCCCAAAATGGAAACACTCCAAGTTGTAACCCCTTAGCTGGGCGGATATCATCTCCAAGCGCTCTCTCCTTAAGTATGTTCCTCTCCGCTCAATTACAGTGAATTGTCCGGCTCCAATATCATCTAGTAATTCCGATAACCGGATAGACAATGCTGGGAAGTACTCTGGAATTTGGAAGTAAAACTATTCAATCAGCATCGTGGCAGTTATCTGTCAATTTATCATCATTGTTATAAAAATACCTTGACCATATTCAGATATGGTTCTTGAATACGCAGAAATGCGATTTTACTGATTTTTTTTATTTAAAAAAGGTAATCATAGTAGTTTAACCTTCTACATGTATTCTTAACAATTCGTCTGTGGTTTAAATGTATTTAACGAAATGCATACGCGTGCATGTCTTGAATTGACTGACTGTGACATGTTTACAGATTTTGGAGTTGCTTAAGATCGTTATTAAATGCTTTTAAATAGATAAATTTCAACGTCGATACAGAGTTCCAGTTTAATACAATAATATAAGTTTAAGAATGACAAAAGTGTTACCCCACCTGGGCACGAGCAATAAACCTTTGGATTAAAAAGATATCACTCGGCCATATAGGCGTTTACATTCAGTGAAGCATAGTATATTTATACAACCAATTAACGTACTGTCACATAATGTAACGAAAACAACAAAAGCGCTCTATATTATTCAATCGTGTGTTGATTGTAACACTTTATTTTCGATTTGATTACTACTCACGAACTGAAATATATGTTCAGTATGAGTCTACGTCATTATTGTCGCACGTACAGTGTTCTTGTCTTTTTTTTAATCTGTGATACGAGGTTGGAACATTGTCATTCGACAAACTGTGAACAAATTCCTTTTCAAGGAATTTCTGACAAATACACGAATGGACAATTTCAAACTGTTTTTGACCGATTTGGAAAATTTAAATAAAACTACATTTATAGCCTTATATTGGAAATAAAGATATGTAATTGAGTAATCATCACTTAAAATTAATACAATTGTAAACGTTATAACGTTAAAAACGCAAAACGAAAGAATAGTTTTGATTGTCTATGTCGTGTTCTTTAAATTTTTGAAACATGATTATAACTTACCTTAACTAAAATAATAAAGAAATAAGGCGGCAATAATGGTCGAGAAGTTAACGCTTTAATCGGTGTCCGGACAACCCCGGTTCAAATCATGGTGAAGTCACCTTTTACCAATATAGTTAAGGGTACAAATGAATCTGGTTATTATACTTGAGCTCATTTTTTTCCTTGAAATCTGCCCATGTAGAGCATTGATTGACAAACCTAAACAATGCCAAAATCTCTCTCAAAAGTCATTTTAAGGGATTTGTTTACATACTTTTGTATTTTGGAAAATGCCATTAAATTATTCAATTAATAAAACTTAAATATTTTGAAGATTTCTGAATAATTCTACTTACAAGGAATAAGATAAAATAAACAAAACATGCCAGTATTTAGATTCTAAGCTGAGACTTCCAGATGTTAACGTTAACACTTTATCACAAGATCATGCAGGCTTATTAATTTGAATGAACATTTTAACGCTTTATCGGTGAGACACGAGTTAGCTTCATTAACGATGAAAGGCGATATTTTTTCCCTATTTCGCAATTTCATCAAAACATATATGTTTAACATTGATGATCGTGAAGAGTATTATTTTGCTAGTTTGAATATAATGCATAAATATTTTTAATTTATGACAATGTTTTTGAAAAACTGTCATTATTTGAAACGGTGAATAAGTCTCTTTAATGTGTGGGACTAAACCAAAATCAACGTCAACATATGTTGCGTTCTTAACAACACAACACTAAATTGTTTTATACAAAGTCACATTTGCAGATGGTACAATCATCAAAACGTATGTTATTTAANTTTAAAAAAAGATAATCATGGTAGTTTAACCTTCTACATGTATTCTTAACAATTCGTCTGTGGTTTAAATGTATTTAACGAAATGCATACGCGTGCATGTCTTAAATTGACTGTGACCTGTTTACACATTTTGGAGTTGCTTAAGATCGTTATTAAATGCTTTTAAATAGATAAATTTCAAAGTCGATACAGAGTTTCCAGTTTAATACAACAATATAAGTTTAAGAATGACAAAAGTGTTACCCCACCTGGGCACGAGCAATAAACCCTTGGATTAAAAAGATATCACTCGGCCATATAGGCGTTTACATTCAGTGAAGCATATTATATTTATACAACCAATTAACGTACTGTCACATAATGTAACGAAAACAACAAAAGCGCTCTATATTATTCAATCGTGTGTTGATTGTAACACTTTATTTTCAATTTGATTACTACTCACGAACTGAAATATATGTTCAGTATGAGTCTACGTCATTATTGTCGCACGTACAGTGTTCTTTTCTTTTTTCAATCTGTGATACGAGGTTGGAACATTGTCATTCGACAATCTGTGAACAAATTCCTTTTCAAGGAATTTCTGACAAATTAACAAATGGACAATTTTCTAACTTTTTTTGACCGAAATAAAATAAAACAACACTAAAAGCCTTATATTGAAAAAATATATGTAATTGAGCAATCATCACTTAAAATTAATACAATTGTAAAACGTTATAACGTTAAAAACGCAAAACGAAAGACTTGTTTGGACTGTTTATGTTGTGTGCTTTAAATTGTTGAAACATGATTATAACTTACATTAACTAGAATTATAAAGAAATAAGGCGGCAATAATGGTCGAGAGGTTAACGCTTAAATCGGTATCCGGACAACCCCGGTTCAAATCATGGTGAAGTCACCTTTTACCAATATAGTTAAGGGTACAAATGAGTCTGGTTATTATACTTGAGCTCATTTATTTCCTTGAAATCTGCCCATGTAGAGCATTGATTGACAAACCTAAACAATGCCAAAATCTCTCTCAAAAGTCATTTTAAGGGATTTGTTTACATACTTTTGTATTTTGGAAAATGCCATTAAATTATTCAATTAATAAAACTTAAATATTTTGAAGATTTCTGAATAATTCTACTTACAAGGAATAAGATAAAATAAACAAAACATGCCAGTATTTAGATTCTAAGCTGAGACTTCCAGATGTTAACGTTAACACTTTATCACAAGATCATGCAGGCTTATTAATTTGAATGAACATTTTAACGCTTTATCGGTGAGACACGAGTTAGCTTCATTAACGATGAAAGGCGATATTTTTTCCCTATTTCGCAATTTCATCAAAACATATATGTTTAACATTGATGATCGTGAAGAGTATTATTTTGCTAGTTTGAATATAATGCATAAATATTTTTAATTTATGACAATGTTTTTGAAAAACTGTCATTATTTGAAACGGTGAATAAGTCTCTTTAATGTGTGGGACTAAACCAAAATCAACGTCAAAATATGTTGCGTTCTTAACAACACAACACTAAATTGTTTTATAAAAAGTCACATTTGCAGATGGTTCAATCATCAAAACGTATGTTATTTAATTGACAACTTTAATTTGTGTCTGTCCGTCAATGGGATGTTAATACAGATACTAATTTCAACTATAATAACCGACAGGAGTTGATTGTAAATAAATAGCTTAGTGCCTTCACACTCATCTAGTTCAATCATTAAACAAACACATACTGATAAGAGCATGAGAACGTCTTCGTAAACATAACTACAACGACTCAAGTTCTCATAAGTATAGGGAAAACACTCCGTACTCAATATTGAATACAAATGTTCTTCATGCACCAATAATGGCATTTGAAACAATTTATATTAGTCCAAGTCAAGTCCAAAAGTTATTGCATAAACATAATAGAAATTATAAATTGTATTCATGAAAAAAATACTATCGCTTTTTACCAGCAAGGTTGTGACGATATGTTGATCCCGTCTGTTGTTCGACCGCCTTGATGGATCCAAAGTAATACAAGCACTTCTAACACCACGATTGAGTTTCGAACTGGGAACACGAACCTTGAAAACACGTATCAGTACACTATAAAAGTAATGAAGTGTTGCCAGCTATGCAAACAATTCAAAACAAGTAATATGATATATATGTATAAACCACCCACACAGTCTGTTTGTTTCAATGGTAAATATATAACATAACAATTCCTAACGGCTACGTTATAATTCATAAATACGAGAAACAATTTTCAAGGAAAAAATCAAAAACTCATATGTGTATCACCAATATATATTTTGCACTGCATGTATGGCTATGTTAGGCTACACTAGTTAGAAATCAATTAAGTGTCATAAATTCGTTATCGAGAAATAAAGCACGTGCAGTATGCACATCTTCACATTCGGGAATTAATAGTAAACAAATTCGGTTTCGTCCATAATTTGCTGCAGAATAAAACATGGTTATGGTTTTCTTGTTGAGAAGGGTAAACAACAATGTGTCGTGCTAGAAAAGGAATTCATGCTGGCATGGATCCATCTAAAAAAACTAACCTTGTTCCTTGTTCCTGTTTCACGAGATAATACCGGAATACCCGAGTGACATTCCACCGTCCTTTTGTTCGTTTCATGTTCGTCTTCCATTTTCTCCAACCTGAGTATGTCAAGAATAACTTTTCCGTTTGGTTTTTCTATTGTTTTGTGGAACCATTTTTACATAAAGCACTAGTTTGAAAGTTCAATGAAATGAGAAGATATTGCTCATATTATGTGTTTATTTCAAAACCTCTTCCGCTGCAAAATGTTGATCATATGTGATTAAAGGAACTTGGACATGTATACTTTACGATAGCATACGAGAACCGAATATACTTAAAATAATTAAAGTTGATCTCTTGTTCGCTCAAGGATATTTTAAAACTAACTAATTCACAATCATAACCAATAAATTCGAGCCGGTATTAATTCATGTTCTATTATCTAGGTCAAATCGGATATTTTTGTTGATTTTATTTCTATCAAAATAATTTCCATTCGTATAGAAGATTTTCCTTCAGTTAAAATTCAATTTATATATAATGGGTCTTCTCCGCCCCACAAACAGTACAACAATGGGATAATGAAGACGTATAATGGTAAAACTTCTACCAATTGATCTTCTCTAGACAGCATGTGGTCATATCTACTATATATAATACAATTTATTTATTTTAAAAAATCATCGGCGTTTAAATTTATTATTAAGAGGACACGCACTAAACAAAAAAAAGGGTGCCAAGATAAGTGTTGACGTAACGTCTCGGTCGCCAAAATATATCTATTTTATTCTATTCGTGTCGTTAGTATTGTAGATATGTATTCATGACACGCAAATGACGAAAATTACCATGACTAGTATTGGATGCCATTTCAACGAATTATCATACATGACCTTGCAGAAAACTAAAAAGCATCTCCTTTAGAACTTAGAAGAAAAGTGCAATGATACATTATTATTAATAAAATGCAGCCACAATTCGAAAACAATCGTTATTAACAGTAAGTTTGTATAATATATGTTCTAGATTTCCTGACTTTCTCGGATTTATAATTCATTTGACTGCTTATTTATTCCCATGTGTTAGCACAAAGTTACAATGCTTTATACTTAGAATGGTTATGTACAAATTTAGGATTCAATCGGCCAGAACATACAATACAAGTTTTACACAATGATAAATAAACAAGTAAATATAAAACCAATTACATGTAATATAGCTATTTTACGTATTTTCTTAAAAAGAAAAGTACACACAGTTACCACGTTTTATTGAGTATTTGAATTATTGGAGTATAAATGAAAATACCGTGTACGGGTCCGACGAAGAGAACAAGATAAACGCAGTAGGCCGGACATGTTGGCACAGGGACCAGATACCACGATCAAAATGCAGGTCACGCCAAAACCAAAGGCAATATCATGATGACGACAACAGGAACCTCGGTGCGCGCAAAGTGACGATTGTTGTCAGCTGGTCGGTAAGGATGACGATGTCGAATCGCGATCAGGCAGAGGTTCACTCAAAATAGTAACAGTGTACATAAAAATATGACATTTTGATATCAACGGACAAGAAGTATTACAATGATTTAGAATTAAACATGTTTTGAAATAAGAAATTTAAGTTAAGCATAAACAAATACTGAAAAAGAAAACTATCGAACACATTAACAATATACAAAATAAATAACAAGATGTCTAAGTTGGTACCGGGATAATTATTGCGAAAATTATAGTTTAGTTTGATGCTATTATGTCGAAACAAGTAAATGCTATTCGAAATACTATCGGTGAAAGTTTCTGTGTTAATAAAAGTGTGATAACTCAAATATTAATCTTAAATTGCTAAAAATAGGCTACCATCACAAGTACAGAAGCATTATTTTGATATTAAGTTCCAATTGGATCCTTTCTCGGAGAAAATTCTTAAAATAATAGGATTCAGTGAAAGTGACAATACTGACATTTGGAGCCAAAACTGAGGACTATGACAATAGCGTGATATTTGAACGATTACATGTTTGTAAATACGTGTTTAGTGTTAAAACCTCAGAAACTGTTTGTGTAGCTTTAGGTGAGTGTAGTTATTTGTGTTTGTATATCACACATACTCATACTACTACTACTACTACTACTACTACTACTACTACTACTACTACNTCTAACACCACGATTGAGTTTCGAACTGGGAACACGAAACTTGAAAACACATATCAGTACACTATAAAAGTAATGAAGTGTTGGAAGCTATGCAAACAATTCAAAACAAGTAATATGATATATATGCATAAACCATCCACACAGTCTGTTTGTTTCAATGGTAAATATATAACATAACAATTCCAAACGGATACGTTATAATTCATAAATACGTGAAACAATTTTCAAGGAAAACATCAAAAACTCATATGTGTATCACCAATATATATTTTACACTTCAGGTTTGGCTATGTTAGGCTACACTAGTTAGAAATTAATGATTTAAGTGTCATCGATTCGTTATCAAGATATATAGTACGTGCATTCTCTCTTCACATTCGAGACTTAATAGTAAACAAATTTGGTTTCGTCCATAATTTGCTGCAGAACAAAACATGGTTATTGTTTTTTTGTTGAGAAGGGTTTAAAACAATGTGTCGTGCTAGAAAAAGAATTCATGCTAGAATGGATCCATCTAAAAAAACTAACCTTGTTCCTTGTTCCTGTTTCACGAGATAATACCGAAATACCCGAGTGACAATCCACCGTCCTGTTGTTCGTTTCATGTTCGTCTTCCATTTTCTCCAACCTGAGTATGTCAAGAATAACTTTTCCATATTGTTTTGTGGAACCATTTTTACATAAAGCACTAGTTTGAAATTACATTGAAATGAGAAGATATTGCTCATATTATGTGTTTATTTTAAAACTTCTTCCGCTGCAAAATGTTGATCATATGTGATTCATAGAACTTGGACGTGTATACCTTACGATAGCTTACGAGAACTGAAAATAATTATAATAATTTAAGTTGATCTCTTGTTCGCTTAATGGTATTTTAAAACTACCTTATTCGCAATCATAACCAATAAATTCGAGCCGGTATTAATTCTGTTCTATTATCTAGGTCAAATAGAATTTTTGTTGATTTTATTTCTATCAAAATAATTTCCATTCGTTCGGAAGATTTTCCTTCAGTTAATATTCAATTAATATAGAATGGGTCTTCTCCGTCCCACAATCAGTACAAAGATGGGACAATAAAGAAGTTTATAAGTAAAACTCCAGATCTGATCTAATTTGCATTTATTAGAATCTATTTTTGAGAATAAAACGGATGATGTTTTTGTTTAAACAATTTACACAATTATGTTATGTTTTAGAGTATAGATTGCAGATTGGCTTTTCAATTTTGGCAATTTGGTGGGTCGGGCGAAACGGGGAAACACACATATTTTTATTGTTGGCCTTCTGGCAGTTTTATTCCTCAAAAAGTATATGGCAGCTATTGGTCGCGATAAACAAATGAAGTTATCTTGGGTAAACTAAATTTAAACAATCTGCTCAAATGAATTCGGGTTCAATTTTCTCAAGCGGGTCCACAACATATAAAACCACCCACCCAGTAACGGACGATGCGAGCTCTTAATTTCTTGCTTCGGGTGCTTAAAAATTCGAAAATTAAATTTTAATAATGACATCGTTAAATTTACTCTGTGTGAAATCCCTGAATCCGTGTTAAAACGTGTTGACTGCTCGAGGGTAAATCTGTTAATAAAATACAAAATAGACTTTCTATAAAGGGGCAACGCCAAGTGGTGATAACGCCACAATAATTTATTATAGGCTTATACTTGGACCTACCTTGTGCGGTTCCGACGAAGGGAACCAGGCGATAAACGAAGTAGCCGGACATGTTGGGATACCACAATGGAAATGCAGGTCACTCAATCGATACAACGGTGACGACGGCAGGAACCTCGGGGCGACGACGTTTGACAACGTTTATATAGAGGATTTCTGACAGGGGGTCAGGCTGAGGTGCACTCTAAAATTTAAGAGTGTTCATCACATATAAATATTTGGAAATCAACGGACTAAGTATGTATAATAAGGATTTGGAATTGACAATACGTTTTTAAATAATTACGACATATGTTGTACTTTTACATATTATTATAAGTAATATTATTATTATTATATTTGTATACGTTTAACGAAAAACAACTCGATAACTCGTCGTCGTCATCATCATCATCGTCGTCGTCTTCGTCATCATCATCATCATCATCATCATCATCATCATCATCATCATCATCATCATCATCATCATAATCATCATCAGCATATTGATTAAAATATCACGACTGGTATATAACATTACTTGAAAAAAGTTGGTTTTTTAGTTTTACTGGGTATGTCTACCAGGTAACTACCAGTTTACTATAAATAACGCAAGTAGATTGATCATCATCGTCAAGTGGTAAACCCAGGAATACTAATTATGCATGCGTAGTGAATTGTATATATTTTATATTTAAAATGATCAATCTACTTGCGTTTATAGTGTGCATATCGTTATGTCACCTATTTTCGCGATGTACTTTCGATTTCACATCGCGAAATTTTATTACCGAATATACTGAAAATATGAACTTTGTTCAAGTAATTTAATATACCAGCCGTGATCTTAGAATCAATATAAACTAATAATTGTAAAAAAATACTATTAAGTACTAACACATATTTCTGCGTTTCTTTATTAAACCCATTCATACAGTTCATTATGAACGGATTACACCACATATAACTAGTTTTAGCTTACTGCATTAATAAAGTATAATTTGACAATTTAAACAAGAAATATATTAATCAAAAAATTACTTGCCACTTGCCTCAGTATGAAGGAGCTTTTTACCAGTAGGATCAACTGTCACGGATAAGTCATCGTTGTTTCAGTTAAAGCAGGTTTTAAGAAAGGCATAATTCACGGAAATTATTACAATTACTTTGTTTGAGACAATTGCATATTGTAAACACTTGTGTACATCGAAAAATGGATGTTGTGAGTGTTTCCTTCCTGCAATAATCCGGTATTTTTATATTCTTATCTTTTCAAACAAGATTAAGACAAGAGCAACCATAAAGCGAATCGTTTAACTTAACAACACTCGTTTATGATTCATGTTGTTAAATATTATATTAATGTACAAGTGATGTTTTTCTGCTTTTATTTTAAAAGTAAAGCGTTATTTTAAAATGTTCTGGTATACAGTTTAATATATTGATAACAGTGCTGTCAATGTTGACGCCGAATGCCCACGAATTGTTGTTGTTAGCAAAACGTGTGATCTGGACCTTAACAGTTTGGGAAAACTGGCATGTTTTTTTATTTAATGAAAATCAGAAATGTTACGTGTTTTTTTTATTCCGGAATACTATATAAAAATTATGTGTATGTCCTATAAAGGCCTAGCAGTGTTCCTGTTCATTATTTGAACGTTTCGATGATTTCCTCTAATTTAAATCGAGGAATGCTCCAGAAATTAAACAAACAATATCAAAACATATATTCAATTCTTCAATTCGATGAATATGCCCAACATATGCACACAATGTAATAACTATGTAAACAATTGGCACGAGTGTTGTGGATATTGTACTAGGTATGTCTTTTAAAAACCAGTTCTTCTCGAGTTATGTTGCACACGAGAACATGACTATACTCACAACAAAGTGCAATAACTCAGATTAAATACAGATTAAAGAGTTGATGTCATTGTACTCTGAACTGGATTTCAGTGTCTGCTAACAATGTCCTCCACACTTTCCTCTGCGTGATTCCCAAAATTTTATTTGAATAATTTTAATACTAAGGGAGTTATGATCCGCGCACGAAATTTTAACTCAGGGCAATACTAATTGAATTCCTGACGTGAAAGTTACTGTAGGGTGACCGTCTTTGTTCCGCCAAAAACCTGTTTGTCGTTTGTTTCTTTACCGGTTTTCAGCGCGTTTCATTCATTTTTTATCCGATGAATAACGTATTTAATTTATAATACGTAATTTATCTGTAGCGCTTTCCTTAGCGACCAAATTTTACGCATTCTCACTCATTTAAACCTCTGAAAAGTGATGCATAGGAAATCTTATTTTAGTCATTTACTTACTAACACGTGCTCTGGGATAAGTTTCAAATGACGTTGCAGTTGAACACAAATAAGTTTCGACGCACTTGCGTATAATACGAAATGTTTGCGATGTGCAAGACTTCCTTCTAGAACTTCAATATGTACCTCTATTTTTCTAAGGATTTCTCTTTCCGCTTTCCAGTTTCTGTTAATTGTCATATTTTGTTTCCGTAATTGCTCATTATCTACTTCCGGAGACATATTTCTATGTCAATTGTTTGGTCGCTGTCGAAGCCTTAACATTCCTTTATCAGACATGCTGTTTTTAATCTTTCTTCTATTATATATTAAATCTTTGTCCACTTCCGGGGACACNTGTCAAAACAAGTTGATTCGACGAGGAATTCCCTGTAAAGGTTGACCATAAAATAATTGGATTGAAATCTATAACTAGTTTTTATTGGGTTGATACTTATGAAGATATGCTTTTATCAGATGAGAGGATATATAGGTACCCCAGAGCTTTTGTGATTTATATAATGTCAAGCGGCGCATTTGGAATGGTGTGTCCAAAAGAGATGTAGATCTATCATGTCTAATGTTAGACCGGTCGTTTGGGAGTCGAGGAAACATTAATAAGCACAGTGGGATAATAAGAAGATAAATGTAAACGGGTTAAATCGGTATTATAGGCAAGCGTGAGCGTTTGTCTGTTACCCTTACTTCATCATACAATAACATTAACGTAAGTTACAACGAAAATATCAACAACAACAATGGTAATCCTGCTAACAATGATATGGGTGAATTCGTATCGGGAATGGGTGGTCCAACATCTTCATCGGCTTTTAAGAACTTTAACAATTTATTTTTGTAACTAGTTACTCGAAAACAAAAAATAAAATTCAGTGCAAAAACAATTCTTTTGGCGAGAAAGAGCGCGTCCGAAAATTATTAGAGCCCGTAGTAATTACGGCATACGATTCAAAGGGTATACGTCATTCAAATCGATGAAAATCAAGAGGCAATGTCAACGACAACAACAAAAGCAAAATGACAAAAGTTAATTATGAAGAACATCCGAGGGCGACGTAAAACTGAAACGCGTAAAAGAATAAAAACTACATTGCATTATTTAAAAATGAATCATGCATTTCAATAGTGCATTCATAAAGATATTGGTAAGTAATCATAATGAAGCTGCTTACATTCTTATCAGTAGGCATCGTCGGATACTCACGACTAATTCATTCCGTTACTCTCCAGCATCAGTGTGGCCATACCACGTGGTCCGTGACGTCATTTTGGCTAGCACGTC